>JASSUY010026243.1:0-20965 GCA_032466535.1 Forpus xanthops | reverse complement strand
TCCCATTTCCCCGGGACTGGGGAAGAAAGAGGGGGGGGGTGCACAGAACTGTTTGAGGGGCCTCAAACTACGACAGTATTAAAGAAAAGTGTGGCGTTAATGTGATATTGATACTAGAAAAGGATTCCACACATTCCAGAATTGATGTTTACAGGTTAATATAGGTAGTAAAGCTAAATGCTTTCTTTAAATGGCCTCTATTTTCCAGTAACATTTGCAGCATTTGAAATGACATCTCAGTAATCGAGACAAAGGAAAAGTCAGGTAATACTCTTGTATTAATTGTGGGGTTTAAGTCTAACCTGAAAACAGCAAAACACTGGTCTGCCTTTTAGTTTTAAGGCTATTACATTAAATAAAAATTATTTGTGTAGAAAAGAAGTAGCTTGTAGAGAAGACTGAGGTAGGTTCGTGATTAAAAGAGGTGCTCTGCATAGGAGTTTGTGTTTTGAAAAGTAGTCTGGCCTAAAGCTCTAGAAAAGATAATACTTTAAAAGAGCTTGTCTTCATAAATGATTTGTACATGCTGAAGGAAATGATGGAAACAATAGATTGCTAATACCAACCATGGCCACAACTATTCCTAGTTGAAAAATCATGATCCATGTTACTTTCCCCAGACTTTCATAAAAGAACTTTATTAATCTGCACTTGATTATATGATCTGTAATTGTAAACACATGTATCATGCTAATGCTATTAGCTTCTAGTTCAGTGATCGAAAGGATTTGTCTGTGTTTTTCTGTCCATGTATGGAGGAAGTTTTAAGAACTACTAACTTGCATGTGCTTTTGAATAGGTATTTTCTGTAATTTGACCTCAACTCGGAAACTGTGGAAAGCTCCAACAAACACTGATTTAATTGAGATTACAAGACCTTTTTTTGCTCTCCAGAGAGAAAATAGTTATTTTTTTAAGACTGTGTGAAGATTCGGTATTTTGTATGTAAGATTACCTTCATGATGATATATGTGTAAAAAAGTGACTGAGAAAAGCTCTAAAAAAGGAGACAAAATTTGAGAAAAGTGTAAAGAACAATCAGACTATCAAATTGAATAACAAATTATGTTTCCATCAAGACTTCACAAGGAAAGAAAGAAGTTATCAGGCAGAAACCACATTCCAGTACTCACTTCATGTTCATTTTATGCTATCAGATCCAAGGTTGCTTGTTGATTGACTTGCTAAAAAGATAGTAAAAAAGTGTTGTTGATGTTTCTGAAAATATGACAGCAAATAGAGCAGATCTTTTTGCAGAATTTAAAATTGTTTAATGCACTATAGATTCTTCAGCACAAAAATTTTCCACACTGCATTACAAACAAAAGCAGAACACAGTGAGCTGTGGAAGCTCTCAAGCTGATTGTATTTAGTTGTGACTTCATCTTTTAATAATTTCCTCATGGTTCTTTAATTGGAGATGTTTAGGTTTTTATTTGTTGGTTTGTATTTTTTGTTTGTTTTTGTTTGTTTGCTTGTTTTTTTTTGGTTTTTTTTTTTTTTTTTTGTTTTGGTTTTTTTTTGGTTTTTTATTAGTGTAATTTTTTTTTATTTTTTTTTTTACCAGCAGAAGTGACACAGCACAGTGGTTTAGGTTCAGTGCTTGTAAGTAATCAGTTCTGTTGGTTTTTTCTGGATTATGCTTTTGTTCTGTTTATACCAATAGGAAAAGGGTTGCTAAGTTCATAAGGCAAATATAAAAGACAGTGTGATCTATTTTTTTTTTCCCTAATCATTTTCTTTCAAAGAATTCCTCACCTCACAAGGTCAGTCTTTTCAGTGCTCAAAATGGCAAGCTCAGTGTGTACTATATGATCTTCAAATAATAGAAGGTGACGTATTCAGGTAGTCTGTTGCTTTCTTGGTTTGCTAAAGACCAGGTTGCTGAGCTTTAGCTTGGTCCCAAGGTATTCAGTGGTATAATGAAAGCATATATTCAGGATTAAAACACATCAAAAATTACTGAAAGATCTTGGCAGTTCAATAGTTAAAGTATCTGCAAATAAATGTGTTTAGACACTCATTTTTAAATAACTGTGTTTAAGTTTCATGTGTGAAAACTCAGTGGTAGAATTAAAATCTCATAAGTATAATTTTAAAAAGGAAGACATAGACATTTCAGTCTCCTGAATATTTGCAGTGAGCATTAACACAAATATATTTGTACATGAATGTTAAGTAGAGAAATGAAAGGTGTATGATTAATAACAATATGCAAATTTGAAACTAATTTATTGGTGTTATACAAAGGGCAAACTAGGATAGTGTTTGGCCAAATATGTTTACATACTTCATATTTGCATTAATTTATTGAACATGCAGTGTGAAATCTTCCATCTTTGCATAAAAACTAGATAAGCACTTTTTTTTCTAAAGAACAAATTGCTCAAATTTCAAAGCTTCAACAGTTGAGTCTGCTTTCTTATGTTCTCCTGTATTGCACTCTGATTGTACTTGAGATGAGAGCAAATGGATCCATCCATGTTCCCCAACACATAGAATTATAGAATAGTTAGGGTTGGAAAGGACCTTAAGATCATCTAGTTCCAACCCCCTGCCATGAGCAGGTACACCTCCCACTAAAACATGTCATCAAAGACTCCATCCAGCCTGGCCTTGAACGCTGCCATGGATGGAGCATTCACAACTTCCTTGGGCAACGCATTCCAGTGCCTTCCCACCCTCACAGTAAAGAACTTCTTTCTTATATCCAATCTAAACTTCACCTGTTTAATTTTGAACCCATTAGCCGTTTTCCTATCTCTACAGTCCCTAATGAGGAGTCCCTCCCCAGCATCCTTATAGGGCCCCCACAGATACTAGAAGGCTTCTGTGAGGTGTTTACTTTTGAAATCAGTAACAATATCAGGACACTATAGATACTTCTGTCTCTCCTTTTCAGTGTCAATTTGTAAAGCTTCAGTGTCCTGATGAACCTTGAAAGCTGGAAGAAGTTACTTTCCCCTCACATCACACTGTTTTGCATTTTATCAGGAAAATTACATAAGGTTGCATCCTGTTGACATCATGACTAGATTTTACAAATGCTATGCTATATGTTTTCAGTCTCACACTGCAAACTCTGAAAAGATTTAGCCTCATATTAAACAATTTTCCAATGATTAAGAAGTTAGACTTCCATTTTTTTTTAATCTTTCTCCTTCAGTGGAAAATAAATCCTCTTTTGTGTCAATTTTGAATGAAATATCTAGAGTATACAAAAATATATTTTATCCTTAATTAGCTGCTTCCTTTAAGTTTTTTGAAGAAGGGTTACTATTTGACTAAGATCCCTTCAATCTGTCACGATACTCTTGCTTTTATTTTGACTTCCCATTGCTGTCTTACTAAATGTCACATGAATCATTAGCATTTGTTTTCCATCCCTTTCGTTTTCTTTTTTTTCTCTCTTCCTCCAAATGATTAAAACATCAGTTTGAATGAAAGGTTGGAAGTACCCTGTGATTCACATTTGCCCCATCTTATTAAAACAAATAAATCAACTAGTTATATAATTTAAATGTGCTTGAGTTACGGCTTGCAGATGCTTTTGTCAGCTCTGGGCTGAAGAGGTTGTGTGCATTCGGGCATGCACGTACAACTGTTCTTTGAAAGGGACAAACCTCATTAGATTACAGGTGCCTGGAAATAACTTCTGAAAATATAGTTGCCATTTTCAATAAAACTGCTTCCTAACAGAAAACACAATTTATTATGTACTTTAGCACAAATGGGCAGCTTTTATTTAGGTAAAGGTAGCCCCATTTAGTGTCGCAAATATTTTATTTCTTTTAACCTGTTAGACTGAGGGTGAATCATAATATTTTTCATTCTGATATTCCAGTTTGTAAAATGTTGAGGAAGAGAGCTTTAATGATTTTTAATTTACAAAATTTGTGTTGCACTAGCTTTCAAGTTACTTCATTCACTTGCCACACCACCTTTTCTTGTACAGAGTTAGAAATACTGCATCATAGCCTCAGCTTGATAGAACTGAAGTTACAAGTTTTTAACAGCTGTAGGTTGTGGCAATGGCGTCTATATACTGAATTTCAGTACAAAGTCTCTGCTGTCTTCACTGATCATGAGGGCTAGTCCTAGGGATTTTGTACTGCAACATGCAGTTTTAAAAGAGGCCTCTCAGCTCAGTCACAAGCCATAGAGATGGGCTTCAAATGCATTTTTATGAGCTAAGAACCTATAGTTTCAATTAAATAAGTATGCACATGTGGGTTTTTTTTTTTGTTGGTGGTAGTGTTTTTTTTTTGTTATTTGGCTAATGTAGTCCTTAGAGGTCTCAGCTAACACTGCTGTGCCTTGTTAAGGACAAGAAAGCAGACTGAGAGACCATCAGTGCACCAAATCTGTTACCTAAAAAGAGAAGGTAAAGAGAGAAAGATTAAAAAAGAAAACAGAAATTAGCAAAGTGAAATTGCAGCTCATTTCAGAGTCACTGTTGGGAATAAAGTTCCCATCCTTTCTTGTTCAGTTCTGTTCTTATTAATGAAAGAGAAATCAACTTAGTCTTCTTTGAAAGCATGAAGAGATTAATAGCTCCACCTTTTAACTATCCTTAAGGCCCATTTTGAGTGACGATCAGCTTACATCACTGTCCTATGCATTTTTCACAAGATTGCATTAACTGTATTTAGGAACCCTAGTGACTAAACTAAGGCTACTGTTTGATGTAAGCATTCCTGGCATTTACTATTCTATATCTCACAAATTATGGTCATAAAAACTAGCGACCAACAGTAAATTAATAAAAAATTATCCAAATCTTGACATTCTGACTTTCCAAAGCTGCCACTGAGATTTCTGATCTTGTGATTAATTTTCCTTCTCATGTATTATTTTGCCTTTTTTTTCTTCTTAACCTGAATTCTGTGGTTTCTTATTAGCTCTCTGTGACATGCTACCGTTACTGCTTTGCTGCTTGCTTAGTTGTTTTTTTTTCCCCAGAACTCCTAAATATAAGAAACCCTTTTTTCCTTTTACAAAGGAGAATTTTCCTCAGTAGGCTTTTTTCTCTGATAGCAGTTGACTGAATTCAGATATGACTCCACACCTTTGTGGTAGTTCTGCAGATTTTCGGAAATGGCAGTATATTCTAATAGTCATGATGATCATTGTTGTTATCTTTAATTTTAAAGCAGCTCTCAAAATACAAACTAAAATGTGATATGTTTGCATGTCAAACAACCCCAGTGTCACTTGCATTGAGTAGCAGAAATGCACGTTACCGTCTAATGGACTATTTATTTTGCAGCCTAAAACCAGACTTAACATCTTATTCTAGATTTTAATCATTTTACAAGGATGCATATTAATAGCAATAATATTTGAGTGGGTTTATGTTTTTATCTCGGAAAATTTTGGACCCATAGGGATATTACTACAAGCTGCCTACAGAACACCAGTGTGAATCATTTCCCAGCTGACATCTCTGTGGGAATGCATTTTAAGGCATATGATTTGTTTCAGCACTGCAGACTTTTATGTCACTTCAGTTTGTTTGTTTTCTTATAACATTAATGACCTTTTAACTATTTGAGTATATTCATTCAAAAGCCTCAAAAGGGTTGATCTAAAAAAATTACTCCCTCACTCTGGCTAGAATTGCTGTCATATCAGTCCGTAGACAAAAACAAATGAGAATTAGGAATAGTGGCGTTTTCAGTTGGAGTAAGTAGCTGTGTGATCTTGCTGAACACTGCCATTTGCAAAAGAGCAATTAAAACAGATGATGATCTGCTAATCATGCACAGTTCAATTTAGAAATTTAGCAGTATTTTCCCAGTTTGTGTGTTTGCTTGACATTCTAAGAGTGAAAGGAAGCTTTATGTGATTAAATTGTATATAATATTATGTGAATTTGGGAAACTTCACCACAGCTCAACAATTTTCAATAGGCTAAAAATATACTCCAATGTTCTAAACATTTATAGAAAACACTCTGTGTGTTTGTGTAGTATATGTTTATGTGCACATATCTATGTTTGTGTGAATAGTGTATTCCATATTTGGTTTATTCTAGATCAGTTTTATGCAGATAGACGAACTGCACTTTTTTTAACAGTGGAAAGTAATGCAACGCAGAGACATAAATAAAAGCTGATCAGAAGGCAGGAAGCAGAGGCATGCTCGTGATTCGGAATTTAGGAATAGTGGCATTTTCAGCTTGATTTGCCGATCACTGGCTGCTGTCATGATTTGTAAATTTTGCTTGTGATTTTAACCTTTAAATCACAAAGAGCTATGAGTGGTACTGCTCCACCAGTATTCAGATAAGAACGCTGGCTACATCTAGAGGTGGAGTGGTTCTGACGGCTTCAACAACATTGAGAAGTTCCAGTCATTTCAAAAGTATCTCTGAACAATGAGAATTGAGAGAAAAATGGATAGGAAGAAGGGAATAGGAATCTGAAAAGCCAAAGGGGCATCAGGCAGATACAGGTATTGAAATGGTCTCCACATCATGATATGGGGTTTCCATTCCACTGCAGAGCCTTTGGTTTCCCTGGTATGGTTTGAAGTCTTCATATATCTGAAGTACAGTGCTATTTACCTTGTACATTACTCTTCACTGGTGACATGAACTTCTCAGCTATTCACAGGAGCATGCTGGAACAAAAAGTATAAAGCCTGATGAAATTATTTCTTCATCTTATCCCAAACTCATGTTATGAGAGGGTGGTAGGATATTCCAAAGATACTGTGATTTATTTTTTGTTTTGTTTTGATATGATGTTGGTGCTATAGGCTCTAAAGAAAAAGATACTCAATTTGTACCCCATACTTTCATGACTAATCTTAAGAAAATAAAGGAAATATTTTACAATTCATAGAAAATTTTGAACTCCCCCTAGGTTTTATTTGATCACAGCAGAATTGGTTTATCTATATGATGTATGTTAGGATTTATTTTAAAGTTGATGCATCTAATGCTTGCTGTGTTTTCCCATATGTTAGGGTGTAATTAGTCAAACATGTTAATGGAAAATATATCTGTTTTATAATAAGCCTGGCAATAATATCAGTTCAGCTTCTGAGTTCCTATATGGCATTTTAAGTCCATTAACAATAGAAATGATTTAATTGCACTTTTAGTGGACCATCAGTTGAGAAACAGGAAGATATCTGCTTGTTGTAGATACTCATCATAACAGTTTTTAAATTATGTAAACAAATATCCTCTTACTTTGTAAGGAAGATACTTTGTAAAGCAGCTCATTTCTGTTGCTCATTGTCTGTGGACACAGAATACAGGATCTGATACTGTCTTCCATTAAAAGTGACAAACCTCCTATTGACTTCACTGTCAGATTGGATCCTTAAGCAGTGTAAAATAGAGCTGACTTTTGAAAAGGTACTGCTGTTCATCTTTTATTACTGCTACAAGGATTCTGCTTCCTACAGCTGTATTTTTAAATGAGAATATGTTTTAATAAATATTTTATTTTAAAAGCTGTATGAAGAGACCTAATACAGTAAAATAAAATACAAGTTACTGACTGTAGGTTATGTTAATGTTTAGGAAGGAGAATTACGCATAGCACTCATTAACAAGTGTGCATTCATGACAGCCAGAGTGCTAGTATAAATGCAGAGTGAGTCTTCTACAGAGGTATCTGGACAGCTTTAGTGCTATAAATGTCTATTGTATTTATTCAATATGTTTGGAAGAATTATATGCAACTATAGCCAGTAGTAGCTCTGGCTATCCTGTACTTGATGCAGGTTTTCTTTTTTAATGGTTTACCAGACTTTTGGTTTTACCAAGCTCTCTGTCAGAGGTTGCTTCTTTCTCTCCTGAATTTCCATATGCATTTTGGTTGTTCTTCATGCATCAGATAAGAATAAAGTCTTTAAGGCCTTACTCAAATTCTTCTTATTCCTCTTCAGTGCAATATGTCTGTAAAAGTAAAGAGAATGTGGAAAGGTTCTGAGTAGAAGCACTCTTAAGTGGTGGGAAAGTTATCATCTACTCTGCCAAAGAAAAGATAGGAAGGTGAAAAAGTAGGGAAAAGGGGCAAGAAAATGTAAAGTTGAGAGGAAGTAGCAAAATGGAGTACGCACGTGAAACTTGCAAAAGGAAACCAGTAGTGGAAAAGGAAAAGCAGAGGGACGCTAGGTAAAGAGTTGTGGTCAACAGCAAAATGTCCAGTTGGAAAATAGTAATGAGTGGTGTCCCTTAGGGATCGGTATTGGGACCGGTCTTGTTCAACATCTTTGTTGGTGACATAGGCAGTGGGATTAGGTGCGCCCTCAGCAAGTGTGCTGATGACACCAAGCTGTGTGGTTCGGTTGATAAGCTGGAGGGAAGGAATGCCATCTGGAGGGACCTTGACACACTTGAGAGGTGGGCCAATGCCAGCCTCATGAAGTTTAACCATGACAAGTGCAAGGTCTCACACCTGGGTCGGAGCAAGCCCAGGCAGCACTACAGGTTGGGCAGAGAAGAGATTCAGAGCAGCCCTGAGGAGAAGGACTTGGGGGTGTTGGTCTATGAGAAGCTTAACCTGAGCCGGCAGTGTGCACTTGCAGCCCAGAAAGCCAACCGTGTCCTGGGCTGCATCAAAAGGAGTGTGACCAGCAGGTCGAGGGAGGTGATCCTGCCCCGCTACTCTGCTCTTGTAAGACGGCACTTGCAGTCTTGTATGCAGTTCTGTTGTCCTCAACGTCAAAAGGACATGGAACTGTTGGAACAAGTCCAGAGGAGGGCCAGGAGAATGATCAAGGGACTGGAGCACCTCCCATATGAAGACAGGCTGAGAAAATTGGTGCTGTACAGCCTGGAGAAGAGAAGGCTGTGTGGAGACCTCATAGCAGACTTCCAATATCTGAAGGGAGCCTATAGGGATGCTGGGGAGGGACTCTTCATGTCCCTCATGTACTGATAGGACAAGGGATAACAGGTTCAAACTTAAACAGGGGAAGTTTAGGTTGGATCTGAGGAAGAATTCTTTACTGTAAGGGTGGTGAGGCACTGGAATGGGTTGCCCTAGGAAGTTACAATGTTCCATCTCTGGCACTGTTCAAGGCCGGATTAGACATAGCCTTGGGTGACATGTTTTAGTGGGAGGTGTCCCTCCCTCTGCAGGGGGGTTGGAACTAGATGATCTTAAGGTCCTTTCCAACCCTAACTATTCTATGATTCTGTAAGTGTGGCTGTGACAAATTGTGTAATTTTACCATCTCCTTTCTTTGCCAGCTGTTCTGATAGAAACTATGCCATAAAAATCAGAAAGGAGTGTGCAGAAGGGCCAAAATTTTAAATCTGTATGTGATGTACATTTATCTGCTTTCAACTTAAGCTTTTCTTCCTCTAAGAAGTTGCAGTAATCTTATGGAAGTGATGCTTCATGTTTCAATGAAAACCAAGCATTTCAGAAACCTCAGCATTCATTTATATAAGTTTAGCTCACACAATTGTTTTCCTGTACATCTAATGAGAATTTTAAAGACTGATTCAGGATAAAGATGTTAGACAAAGAATACCAAAGCAGAAACAAAAACATCAGAAATCTTACAAGTGTTTGACTGTTTCACTTGGTCCAGAAGAAGGGTTTCATGGAGACTTCAAGCACTGAGATACAGTTTATACTTCCAGAATGCATTATATTCAAAAATAGAAGTAATGTTTCATAATTATGTACTGTTAAAGATTAATATGCTTCATAATGTGCAGTGTGCAAGGGAACAATGCTTTCTATCCTAGAGTTCAGAAAACCAAGAAGTTTTTCTGTTTCCTGCTTAGAAAAAAAAAAAAAAGAAAATCAAAAATAAAAAAACATCATTATCTTTGCTATGAGAATAGATGCATATAAGCTGCTGATGTCTCTGGTGAAGAAAAGATTGTGTTACATTTGTAAATCAGGTGAAAATATGTTATGGCAGAATATTGTCTCCAAGTGTTTGTATAGATCAACAGCTACTGGATAGGTGAGCTTATTGTTTCTCTCCATCACACATATCTCACTTAAATATCTGCCCCTCGCTTGGGTGGAAAAAAATGTTGAGAGAGATGTGCTTACATCTTTAACGTAGTAATTGTTCAGTTAATCTCATTTATGAGGGAAGGAGGCTATACTTCACTGATACCAATTAAATATCCTATACTGGGTTCTATATAAATAGCTACAAATGTGCACAATGGTTACATTACATGGTATATTTAACAACATAGCTAAATCAGAAAGTATGAGCTATGCTGCTAGTGATGGGAGTGCTAACGATTGCATGCAAGAAGACTTTTGCTCTGAAACCATGAAGGAAATAATTGCTGTTCAGCACTATTCAGTTAAGTTTGCATATCAGTAAAAACACATGCACAGAGACTCCACCTACATTCCTTGTGCCCTAGCACTGATAGGAATGCAGAATATATTAAAGCTTTAGAAGGTGTTACAGTATTTGCAACTTGAAAAGTGCGTGCTATTTTCAACAGGGTCAATTTGACCATAGTCTGTTGAAAATTCAGTGGTGATGTCCAGGTTTTATTTTTTATTATTTTAAACACAATGTACCATATGTGGCATTTTACAGGCTACTCCCGCTGAGGTTTTTAAATCTTATGAGTTTTTTCCTCTTTTTCAGTTCATTGCAGATATAAATTAATAAAGCACATGTTTCTTTTTCATATTTTAGATGGAAGACTTTATTTGAAAACTACTGTCATGTATTGAATTTTTCCTGCTGAAAATACCTGTGCTATGGTAAAGAACTTTGCAGTAAGACATTGGCTTATAAGGAGTTCTGTGGAAACAAAGCATTTCCAAGCCAACTTCCTCAACTTCATTTATCAATGTTCTTCAAAAATGTAAGGAATTCTGCAAGAGTGTCCTCCTTTGGTTATCTCCTGTGGCTCAACCTGGAGACCTTAAGAATGTTTGTAAATGTACAGTAGCACTCTTCTTACAGTGAAAATCTGCGTCTCTGTGCCGGACTATTGTATCCAAAATTACAGGCGGTCAGAACAAGGCTGAGTATTCCATTTTTCAAGGAATGCAGACTCTGTCCTCCTCTGATGATTCTATATTTGAGCACATCAAATGATCCTTCCAGCGGTGTCCAAGTACACTTACAGACTGTTATCTCATACCGAAACCAGCAAGACAGCTCAGAAATGAACTTATAGAGGGCATAAGAGGATTCTTATTTAAAAAAAAAAAAAAGGAAAAAAAAAGTAAAAGAAAAAAAATTGATACATTCAGTTTCAAACTATGATCGTGGCTTTTCTTCTAAAGACATTTTTCCACGTGCTTTCCAAGAGACCAACACATGTTAGAGTACATAAAGTGAAATGGAATTTTGTGTAAGTGAAAAGAAATGCTGAATGTAAACAAACTGTTTTACTGTTCACCAAGTCTCTTTTCCTAAAATAAAAAAAATACGATAAAAAGAATAATAATTTCTCATTGTAAACTGGCAGGGGTTTATGAAATAAATGACTTTGCTTCTTATCAAACTGTTGGTCACATGTACAGTATATAACACAGATCACACACTGAAGGTATTATGTATGCAGTAGAAACCTAGAGTTTAGGAAATGAAAATTTTAGCTAATATTGTTTTGTCACCCTGTTGGTCAGAAGGACACCTTTCTAGTTTTAACGCATGCAGGCATGTAAATATTTGTCCTGGAGTCACAGTATTACTGAATGAGATCTTAAGCATCTGGTAACAAGTCAGAATTCTGTATCAGCCACTTTTATTTGTATATTGAGCCCTGGTTAGTGCCCTGATTAGTGCACTTTTAAGAATGGACTGTGGCTGATCAGCAAGTCAAAAATGCCAGAAATATTTTTATATGTTAATGTCATATTACGTCAATGTTGCAAAAAACAAAAAAAAAAAAAAAAACCTAACAAACACTTGATGTATCAGTCCAATTCCACGTAGAACTGAGTGATACAGTTGAAGTCTATTGTCCCTCCCACCTTGTCATAGGGATGGGTGGTTATGTGTTACTTTCACTGTCTTTATGAAAGCTACAATATGTGTTTTCACCTTTGTGCTGATAACTGGAAGTAAGCTGCAACACAGTGCTTATTACATTACTAAAAATTATGTTCTTTGCTTTGCATACTTTTGGGTTACCCCTTTAAAGACTGATTTTGTGAATCAGTGCTATTACTGTAAGTTTTGTGATTATGCTTTCTTCATCTAATGTTTTATGCATATAAAATATTATTTATTACAAGGAAACATATCAAAACCTTAAATATCTAAGATGCCTAACTTAAGGAAACTATTTCTTTAAAAATAGCTCTGATTGGGTATTAATATTATTTTGTCAAAAAAAAAGGAAATTAATGTTTTGTAAACTCTAGCACTGAGCTTCTATAGTTTGTAGGTCTTCCTTGCAATACTGGTACACATTTATTTTGTGCAGTTCATATTTAATCCACCACAATCCTTTTTTCACAATAGAAAGATGTATATACAAGTTCACGTCATGGCAATTTTTTTAAAGAAATATTGAGCAATATTTTTCATTAAATATTGTGACCTAAAACTTTGTAGCAATATTATTTTCTAACCATGATTCTTTCATAATTTTCATAATTGCTTGAACACATATGGGATTCTATACTCCAGTTTTTTATTTGCAGTCTTTAAAGGGTTAACAGCTGTGAAGTTAGATGGACTTGTGGCAAGCTTTTGAATCATTCATATCTGAAAGAGAATTAAAAGCCTACAACTGAAATATATAGTAGCATCTACCATTGCTCTGCTCCTTGCATAGAGTCACCTGTAAGTAGGTTTAGTAGTTTTACAGTATATACTTTCAAGACCTTTGGGAATGCCTCAGTGTTTGGCTTGGTACATAAATGGAAACGTTAAGGTTTAAGGGGGAACCAATTTATAAGCTGGATGTTTAGAAAGAATCTTGCTAAAACCAGTGTAAATATTACAGACCATGAGATGTTACCACAAGTTGAACTTTTTGTCCCTTTTTAGTTATGCAGGTTTTGGGTTGGTATTTTGTTTTGGGGTTTTGATTTGGACTTTTTTTTTTTGTTGTTGCATAGATTATGAAGAAGTTGTGCACATGTTATTGTTTATATGCTTTTGTAATCTTAAAGATATTAATGTCTAGTTGTTCTATATTATAACCACATTTGCGCTCTATGCAAGCCCTTGGAACAGAACATACTCATCTTCATGTAGGACCTATGAAAATTGTCTATTTTTATCTATATATTTAAAGTTTTCTAAAAATGAAAAAAGGTTATTACGAATTTTGTTGTACAAAATCTGTACAAAAATCTGTTTTTACATCATAATGCAAGAATTGGAAATTTTTCTATGGTAGCCTAGTTATTTGAGCCTGGTTTCAATGTGAGAACCACATTTACTGTTATTGTATTTAATTTTCTTTTCTTTTCAACAATCTGCTAATAAAACTGTCTGAAATCTCTCTGTGACTTTATTTACAGTTCATCTTTATTAAATTTTCTGAAATGTACAACATCAGAGGAATATTTACTTTCTAATGGGAGGCATCTAAAAACAATATAAGTCAGCTCCTTGTAATGTGAGAACAATGCTGAATGATTTTATTTAACATGCAACTGCTTCTATCTCTAATATGAATTACTGTGGTGAAAAATATCATAAAAGCATACTCTGTGGTTATTGTTTAACAAGCAGATTTTCCATATTTTTTTTCTTGCCAGCTAAGCAAACTGCCCCCATTTACATGATTTATTTATGTACATTTCTCAGTTTATGAAGCTGTTATTTGTACCTTTTTCCTTTATACTGTGATATTCCCATGATTCTTACTTCACAGAGCTTTGTGCTGAATAATGCAAACTGGACACATTGATGGAACAAAACATATTATTCCCCTAACTACAAAAATGAAAGGATAATCTAGCTGGTTGTGACTCAAATCTCCTTCACTTGATAAAATGTGTTTAGAATATTTTCTAACAAACAGCAAGTACTTATACATTTAAACAGCCATTTGGAGAAAGAAAGAGTTCTGGCTTAGCATATCTTTAAGTGGTATTTATTATTTTTTAAGGTAGAGATGTTTACTTAAGAACAAATCTGGAAGTAAGATATTCTTCCTTATAGAAAATTCAGAAGTCAAAGATGTATGATTGATTGTGAGTATTCTCCCTTATTGCCCTGCCTTTACTGGCCTTGCCCTGTCTTACCTTTCTCTTCATTTCTGAACCGTACCTATGTGAATGCTTCTGTTTTCACTAGGGAGTTGGCTTGCTTTGAGAAGTGGGCTAGATAAGCTTTCTTGGACCAGCAAATGTCATTATTCCTAGATGGCCTGGGGACTACAAATGTGACACTGACAGGCTTCCTGTGTTCCGGCAGGTTGTCGTTTTGGGCTGGACGATTAGGATTTTGGCTATCTGTATGTAGGGCAATCACAGTCTCCTGCAGTCTGCATTAAAATGTCCCATGTGCCTACGTTAGTAAGCATCCCAGCAGTGCCATAGCCAGCTCCCCTGCATCTGCATCCTCCCAGCTCTGGCACGGTTGAAGTAGGGAAAAAGTAAACTCATAAATCTGTCAGTCCAGTTCATGCCCGAAACTGAATGATCTCTGCAGTAACAGGCTAGCAACCAACCTGTGTGTTTTAAAGCAACCCAGGAAGTGTTTTCTTTCATCAGAGAAGGAACCTAGCCTCACATAAGTTCCACTGTATCTCCATTAATAAATCATTGCTTTGTCCATTCACAGTAGCTGGGATTTAAAAGGGCTGAGGCTTCATGGGCCAATAGGTAGTCAAATGTTGAAGCTCCTAATTACAGTGTTCTGTTGAAGCTCAGGTCAAAATCAAGAGGAGGCCAGCCTAAGTGCATCTTGCCTATATAACTTCATAAACTTCATAGCAGGTTATGATCAGATCCTGAAGAAGTCTGGAAATGACAGCTAGACACCTTAAGTTTCAGGAGAATCCTTGAGGAACAGACAGACTCCGTTGAGGAAGATTTTTATTTTAATTTTTTGCTATGGAAGGCAATTTAAGGTTGGGTTTTGACCTGAAAGGTAAACCATTTTATGTGTTGAAGGTGCTATAAATTCTTGAAAATTGCTTCATTTGTTATTTGCTTACATGTTATTTCACACAAGACTGTGCAATAAACAAAGCCTGAGGCCAAGATTTTCAAGCGTGATTGCTGATTGCAGGTACCTTTAGTTTTGTTGGCCAAACTTCAGAAAGTTTGTTCTCAGACAAATTTCAGTGCCTTTCATAAAACAAAATGCCCTAGCTCAAGAGTACTTTGAAACTTACGCCTTTAATAGCTGATGCCTGTCTCATCCACAACAAACTGAGGAATATATTACTGTGCCTTTGCTTGAGCAAAAACTCACCCTGATCAGTGTCTGTGGTTCCCCTGCTACCAGTATACACTGTCCTGGGTTCATCAGTAGCAGTCATTTTTCTCCTTCTTAGTAGCTGGTGCAGTGCTGTGGTTTTGACTTTCAGCCTGGGAATAGCGCTGATAACACTGATTATTTTTAGCTGCTGCTTAGTAATGTTTAGTCTGACCAAGGACTTTCTGAGTCTCATGCTCTGCCAGGGAGGAGGGGGAAGCTGGGAAGAAGCAGAGACAGGACACTTGACCCAAACTAGTCAAAGAGGTATTTCATACCACAGCATGTCAGGCCCACTATATAAACTGGTGGAAGTTACCCGTAAGGGCTTGATCACTGCTTGGTAGGGCTGGGTATCTGTCAGCAGGTGGTGAGCAGTTGTATTCTCTCCCCTTATTATTTCCCTTATTTTATTATTGGTGGTAGCAGTAGTGGTTTGTATTGTACCTTAGTTACTGGACTGTTCTTATCTCATCCCATGGGAGTTACATTCTTTTGATTCTCCTCCCCATCCCTCTAGGAGCAGAGAGAGGAAGGGGGTGAGTAAGCTAACGACTGCGTGACTGATTTGCGTCTGGGTTTAACCATGACACACACCATCTCAAGCAGAAGACTCTTCTGTAAAAAGCTTCATTTTCAAAGGGAGAGGAAACAAAGCCTTTCTGAAATTCAAACTCTTAAAAGGGATCATGTTTGGAAAAAAAGGATAATCTAGTCATCCAGAGTACTTCAAAAGATTTGCTAGTGTTTACCCAAAGGTCATACACTACTGTACAGTTTGGGAGAATCTGCACATAATCTGTGGATAAACATGATTTCTTTAACCAAGTTGTACTAACAATGGTTGTCATAGCCCAGTGATTTGGTTAATCTATAAATTTAGATCATAAAGACAGAGCTAGATTAATCTTGCTGTGTGCAGCAGGACAAGAATAAAAAGATATCAGTTACACCAAAGGAAACTCCAAATGAATATGACGGGGGGGGGCATAGCATGTCTTAATAAGAGTGAGGAAGCATTAGAACACAGTTTTCCCAAAGAAGTTCTGGGATCTCTGTCTTCATTTTCAAACCTGAGGTGACCAAGGCCCTGAGAAACTATCTAAATTTGCCCATTTTAAAGGTTAGCCTAGCTAACCTTCAGAGGTCCCTTCCAACCTCTGGTTTTTATGGTTCCAGATCAACCAAATGGTGCCCTTAGAATCATAATACTTTCTGTTTCCAGTTTAGCAAGGAGCAAAATTTTTTCCTATAAATAGAGGCCATCAGATCTATAATAGAAGCTGCCTGGATATGTTTAAGGATTCGCAGCTTTTTGATCTTTCCTATCAGGAAGCCAGAAGAATGAGCTGCAATAGCAGCAATATATGAAAGAAGCTATAGAAAGTGAATACAGAGAGAATAAAAAAAACACTTATTCTAGTGCAGATATAAATAATTAAAATAATTAAAATAATAAAAATGGAAGCTGTAGCAACTTTGTCCATCAGTTCTCAGACCTATTTTGAAGCAATATATAAATGTCAGTGTGAGCAAATAATATTTCTAATAACAAAAAGAGCAATTGTTATGGATAAAGAGAGTAACTAGACTTAGAGTGAACTTTACCATTTAATTTTTTTTGGGTACATTAGCCAGACTGGAAATGGGAAAAACTTAGGGAAAACTGGAAATCGTGAACTCGAACAATTCCCACTTTGAGATAGAGAGGAATTTGAAATGGTTAATCTGGCTTGTTGGCTTCTCTGTCAAGTCGGTGCTCTTGTGGAGGTTGAGAAGCTAAGATACGTAAAGGTTAAACTTGGCATTATAAAAGTGGAGAGACAAAAGGAGTATCTTTGGGCTTCACTGTCAGTATCTGTTCAGTTGTATCATAGTACATTTATCTAGAGATCAGTGCTTAAGGATTTTGTAGGTGAAAAAGCCCTTTTGTTTTTGGGGTGTCAATTACTGGATGAATTGTGAAGTAGAAGAAAAGGGAAGTTGTGGTTAGGAACATAGGCTAAGAGAATGAGGCTGAACAGAATTTTTAATAGAACATATAGATGGTATAAGAGGAAATTGCAGCTGTCAAGATGGAAGTAAATAGCGATATAATAAGGAGAAACTGGGTTCTAAAGATAGTTTTTAAAAAGATCTGTGAAGATAGAGGTGCATCAACCAAACTCATTTGGCAGGCTCTGGGGCAAGCAGACATTGTTCTCAATTCCATTCAGAAGCAACTAATAACCATTTGGCTTCTGTTCACTGTCGCCAAACCGATGCTACAGAATCTGCTTTTCAGTGATGGGATGATATATTGGAAGCCAGAAATAAGTTTCCACATGGATCTCTTGAACAATCCAAACTCAATTTAACAATTGAAGAGGACAGAGATAAAGCATTACCTTCTTTGTGAGCTGATCAATAGCAAGCACACCTCTGGGAAACAGTTGCTAGTATTCCTTTTGAAGCTGTTTCAGTGGCAGAAGCTGAACAAGTTCACAGGCTGCCTTCCACAGAACTTACAGAGGCAGTAAATAGTAAGAAAATGCTTTAATTCTCAGTTACTTCCAGGTGAGATCTTACCCTGTCTGCCTTTGACTCAAACATGCACAACACTGTGGGTATGTATGGCATCTGGTAAGAAAGCTCAGGTAGTGAATTAAGAACTGAAAACAAAATTGCAGTAAAAAGTGAAAGTAAGCTATAGACAAACTCAGAGAAGAAAGGCAAATGAAAAACATTATAGCACAAAATTAGTCCACATATGTCAGAATTCAAAATAGCTAAAAAGAAACTCCAACAGCCTCCATGTGCCTAACTCAAAACAGTAATAAATAACCTGCCTTTTTGAAGTATTTAAAGCTTCCTAAATGTTTCCATGACTTCCCTGAACACCTCCTGGACACTAATAATATTTCAGCTCCCCTTTGAAGCACGTAGATACCCAGCTCCAGCATTGCCTCCTCTTTGGAGCCAAAATCTAAGGCGAGCAATGTGATGTAGTGTGCTCAGAGATCTCACCACATAGCCAAGCAGAATCATTGAAAACAAGGAAATACACAGCTGCCAATCATAACCATTTCCACAAACCAGGAGTCAGCCCATATGACTGCTACTAGACTGAACAATGTGGGTTTCTTCTTGTTCTCTTTTTACTCCTGTTCCTTCATTTCAATGTACATCAAGCTGTAACTCTCCAGGGTTAGCACTCTATTGGTGATGAAGAGAGCGAGTATGAACCCATGAAGAATAGGAAATAAACTGAACTGCCTATTTCATGTTTCTTCTGGAAGCTCTTCCTACCACCTATTTTGAGAAGTAGACAGACCTAGTGTTCTGTGGCTCCTGCCTCTTAAAAGCACACTAGAGTGTGTCTACATTAGCAATTTTACATGAAAAAAAGGAGCTTCTGTAGCTTGAATTTGCCTTCCATTTTCTGTGCTTGTGGTGTGCTCTCAGTCTCCTAAAGCAGCTTCTTTTCTTGGAGCTTAGTCATGCAAAAGGTCATGCTCTAGATTTTGTCACTTAATGTTGGTCCCTCAGCAGATGGTGCTCTGTACAAGCCTAGGACTGGCAAATGGTGGAAACTTCAATGGTGGTAATGACATTGTGACATCATGCAGCCCTAGAACTGTAACAGATTGCATCATGTCGTCCTGTGATTCTTCCCTCCTTGCACCACAGCCACCAGCAATGGAAACTCACCCCATGAATGGAATTGCTGGTCTTTGCAATGCATTGCCTCCAAAAGGTCAAAGAAACCCTGCTGAGGTTCGGGTTTCAAGCTTAGCTGATAAATCAGAGCTGGTAAGTGGGGCTTTGTCTTGAGTGAGGCTTTTGAACAGACTGTGAGGGGCCGAGAAGACATCTAATAAAGTGGCATATAAATGGCATCAGAAATATTGTGCTTTGCCATACTTCATCTTTGTACAAATTATGCTCTAATTGACCAATAAAATATTGATTGAAAAGCGTTTTTACTACTTTTTTGTTTGTTTTTTTTTCCCTTCCAGGTGTTTCTTGAGTGCAGACAGATAGTGATAATAATGGCTAGTGCTTTTCCTTTTAATCTACTAAGCCACTATTGGCATACAAAAAATGTATTTGGGATTGTACGAATAGTGTATTTTATTGTGGGAACAAGAGCAGGCAATTAACTTAGGACTCCAACTGATCCTGGAGCCTCCCATTGTACTAGTATGGGTAGATGAGTTGTACAATGCATTTTTCTAATAGTCTGTAGTTGTATGTTATATCCAAGTTTAAAAATACTTCATCCTTTTAATAAATGCTGCATATTCTTCTAAGTGGTGGTCATTAAAGAGAGTGATAGTATATCATTCCTTTTTACTTAATTTGGGGCAGAAAGAGCAAACTGTATTTTGAGCAAGGTTTATTCCTTTTTCAATTTGAGTAATTTCTAATCTAAGCTGGCCAAGTTCAATTTAAATTACTGTGTGAATTGCTGGTGAGGTGCTTTTATTTGAATCAGCAAGCATTTGGCCATGGCAAATGAGCTTCTGGCAAACAAGAACATTAGTATCAGGGGACATCTTTGAAAACTACAGTTTGCTTTTGTGCACTGTGAAGAGTTTTCAGTGTCAAATGTTATATTTTTCTTAAATATTGTTCCATTCAGGGTAAAAAGAGTTCCTTTCTTCTTTGATTTTCATCCCATTCTTGTATTTTTTATATATATTAGGAAGTTTAACAGTTTAACATGTAAAAATAGAAGTGCTCAGGTTCCACCCATTCTCCATTTTGCTCTTTTAACTCAACGACACTCTTCTAATGCATTTTTGTTGTTGTGTTTGCTTGTTTGAGTTTTTTTTTTTTTTTTTTGTTTGTTTGATTTTTGTTTTTCTAGCTGGTATAATTTTGAAATTATCCATTAAAAAAAACTTATATGGTTTCTCGTATTTGATCAGACTTTCGTAGTTCAATAACCAGGGGTTCGCAGTCTTCAGACCAGAGAGCTCAACACAAGCATTTATTTGGCCGATAAAATATTTCTCTCGGCTTCCTTCTCAAAGGCAGAACAGAAGCTAGCAAGGAATGCATGAATCACTTTAGCAGAAGCCACAGCTGATCCTGTCTGCTGGTTTTTCTGAGTCACTGTTTTCTGAGTCACTGCTTTACCTCCTAACCATACATCCCCTGTAGTTTCTTCTGCATGTATGCATTAAATCCAACACCAAGAAACAAAAGGTTTACATGCACAGGGCTTTGCTTTTGTCTTGTGCATCTAGAATATACTGATTTTATTGAGCATGTGCAAAACTGCTGTCCTTTATATATGCAATTAGGTAGAGTTTTCGCAGCCATGAAAAGTGTTCATTATTTCTGCAAGGCAGTCAGACTGAATGTACACAATAGGACATGCTAGGATGTGGCACAGATTGCATAATATGGTTCTCCTTCGATCTGAACAGTCAAAAAAGCCCCAGAACCAAAACAAACCACAAAACAAACCCAGACCACCCCACATCCCCTTCCCTCCCCCCCCAAAAAAAAAAAAAACCTTGAAAAGAATAAAAGACAAATAGGAAAGAGAGAAGAAAAAAAAAAAAAGAAAAGAGAAAAGAGAAAAATAGAAGAGAGGAGAGGAGAGGAGAGGAGAGGAGGG
>JASSUY010026241.1:0-13081 GCA_032466535.1 Forpus xanthops | reverse complement strand
GTTATACCTTAGTTACTAAACTGTTCTTATCTCAACCTGTGGGAGTTGCATTCTTTCGATTCTCCTCCCCATTCCCCAGGACTGGGGAAGAAAGAGGGGGGAGTGAGTGCACAGAACTGTTTGAGGGCCTCAAACCACGACAGCCTATTTCATAATTACAAAACATCACAGAAACACACAGAAATGCATTTTCCCTGTGTACATATTTTGTGTGCCACTATCTGATAGCAAATTCAACAGCAAACTTCATCCAGCATATTGTTGCTGCAGATCAACATCTGGGACACAAATCCTATTGGAACAAAGGCCCAGGGTTTAAACAAATTCATTTTTTTCAAGCCTTTTAATATCTAGACTATTTCAGCTAGCTGCTGTGAGTAATATTCTTCTCTAGCATGCAGGTGAATAAACAGAGATTTCATTTTTTCCCTTTTGATGGTGTGTTTACTTTGTCTTCTATTGTAAGCTAAAATTTTTCCAAGCATTGAAAACCACAGGGATCCAATGTACCGGCTTTTCAAACCAAAACAGTTCCAAACCCAGATCCACCCAAACCACTGAAGACAAAACGCTATTGGAAGCACTAAAGCTAAAGAGATGAAGATCCATCACACTCTACTTAAGACACAAAGTACAATGACATACAACAAGACTTTATGCATGATGCATGATATTTCACATTGCCTTTTCATATGTTTACTGAACAACTTCTAAAAAGGTAGAAAAGATTGAGGAACAGAAAAAAAAAAAGTGATTAGAGAGGGAGCTCAAGTATTTCTTTTCAGTTCCTGGAAGATTATATTCAATACATGATAAAGTGATAGCTATCAAACTAGACTCTAAAGCTAGATAATCGATACAGCAATTCCAACAGAAATAAAGGCAAAGACTATATAGTTATTTGCATTGTTACATTAGGCACCACTAAACTAATGACTACACATTTCACTATTGTTTACTATCACATTTTATAGCACAACAGGAGCTGGTATGTAAAGGAAATGCCAAACAAATAAATATTTGACTGTGACTGTAAATCTGTAACAGTGTGAAGAACATGCCTTATTTTTCCAGTTTTTAAATCAGTGCACACACTGGTTGGTGTTTCATAAATAGCAAACTTCTGAAAAATGCAGAACAGCATAAAAATAAATCTTTTTGCCTTTAAAAAAATTAAAAAATCTTAAATTGGAAGAGAAAGTAGGACCCCCTAAGAATGAGGATATGTAAGGTTTTATACAATTGGGAAGAGTCTGGAAGATTTAATTGCCTTGAACACAAGGAGCTGAGTAGGAAACTAAAACACATGTAAGGTTATATTCACAGTATCATGTTTTGCACAAGAAATGCTGTACAGGTCTGTCATACATTGAGCAAAAGCTAGTTCTGAACAAAGCTTCAGTGGGGGTCTGTACAAGCAGATCTGCCATATGTTCAAGCCTGACAGAGGCAACCAGGCTTTCAGGTTAGGCATTAGGTTAAGAATGAAGCTTAGACCACACAGAAGTAAAACTGCTCACCACACTCTTGCAGAGGAGTAGGCTGGTACCAGGTACATTCGACAAGCCTATAGAGAAGCTCATTTGGGTAGTGTGTAGACACAGCTCAGTGTTCCTTCAGCTACAGCAGCTGACAGAATAGTGAATGATTATGTTTGCACTAGAATACCAATAGTACCCACAAGGTCCCAGATGGGGTAATTGGGATTAATCCATTTCAGTGCTATTGAAGCACTAGGCAGAGAGAAGATAATGTTTTCTCCTTGCCCAGAAGGAAAATTCAAAGCAAGATGGATGGTGTGGTTACTCTAACAGCTACCCAGTTTCAGTATGTACAGGGCTCCAAGTGATACCACAAGACTCCTGAATAGGTAAATAGATGCACAGCCATTTTGAGCTCTGGCTAACCTGATCTGGCCTCACACCTGACTATTTGAACAGCAGACTGTAAAGGCAGGTCCAATCTCCTGTTTGGGAGGTCTCTTCCAGACTGACTTACCCTGTGGTGCTATGACCTGCATCTGAAGTATGACTTCCTGCTCCAAGGAGGCAGCAGCTTGAGCTACATACATGTTGTGCACAATGCACTTCTGATGGAGGAGGAACAGGTAACAAAGCATGCAGGGATATGGAAAGTTTTCTGGATGTCCAGATAAATCCTTTCCACAGGAGATCACATGGAGGGAGGCAACAAGTATCAATGCATGAAAAGGTAACTGCATTTTGGAAACTTGCTGTAATTGTGAAAAAGGGATTCTAAAGGATACCTTTACAGCTGGAGGTATCCTTTCCCACACAAAATGAGCTCTCTTAAAAGAAAACAGTTCACCACAGAAAAAGACCTATAGGAAGCAAGGCAGCTCAACTCAAATGTGATAATTCAGGAAAGCACAAGATGACATCTACCACTGCCCAAAACAACATGGAAGTGCTCCCCAGTAATACTATTGATTTCAAAAGAATAGAGGTGTTCCACAAGGACAGGTGAATTTGGATATGGATACCCACTTTGTTTCATCAAGACTGAGAAAAGGCTGTATATCCAAATACTTAATATCCAACCCACACCCCCCATTCTAGGAGGTGAGGCTCTGATAAGCTGTGACAGGGGCAGTATTCTGCATCAGACAAACAATTGCCCTTTAGTGTCACACCCACAGAAGTACAGAAATTCCATGGCCTATAAACCTCACTCACAAGACTAAAAGATTAGTACTGGTGTACCTCCAGCCTCCCAAAGACACCAGGATAAATTCTTCCTTAGCTATCAGCTATCATTAAAGAAAAATGCATCCCAGAAACTTTCACACTGGAAAAATACAATATGTCAGATATATGTCAGATATATATATCAGATAGCATTTAAAACACATAATCTAAAGTTTCTTTAATAAAGTGGGGTCTTTCTGAATTTATAAAGGGCACTACCTCAGTGGGTTTTTTATGGGCAATTCATAGTTAGATTAAATTTTAAGACAAAACCCAGGTAAATGCTGATCAAAAATTAGCAGTTGACAACGTACATGTGGGTTTTAGACTGGCTTTATTTCCACTGTACAAACAGCATATAGCATGAACCACAAACATGACTATTTGAAACTTGACAAGCTCCAAATTTGCCATGCTTTAATTACTTGTTAGTGTAATTGACTGGAAACAGAAATTAGATGTTGGAAGGAGTTAAAATTTTTAATTGAGGATATTCTGTTGGATGAAGAAAACCACTATTCTGACAAAAAAAAAAAAAATACAAAATATGTAAGTGGTATTAAAGTAGACCTTCAAAAAATAGAAAACTAAGATGTAAATAGCAATCAATGACAGTTTAAAAAAGGAGATAGATAAACTAAAGGGATGAAAAAAACAAAAACAAAAAAAAAACCCAACATACACAGAAAAAAAGATCCCAACCCCACCCCTCTAAACCTTCAAATCCCAAAACTCAACAGTGAATGGAAACCAGAATAACAAACCCTATTTCTAACACTTAAAATAACAGACAAAACAAAAGACCTCATCAGTTTCATCTTGTGCTTGGATATCTCCACCCAATGTGATAACAGCAGTAATCAAAACTTTGCAATCCGTACAAGAGGAAGCTACGCAAGACCATTTGCCAAAGAGGATAAAAATTAAGCAACTACAACTCCCAGTCAACTGCTAAATGTATTAACTTAATGTTTCCCCCTAGAACAGGGGTTTTTTTGTTTGTTTTTTTTTTTTTAATAAACGCTTGAAAATTGAAGAAATCCAACAGCCTTATGAAAGCATTTCATTACGGAGAAGTAGAGACTAAATATATACACATACCTACGTCATAGACTAAGTAAGGGTTTAGAACAAAATTAACTGTTATTCACTATGAGCATGGAAGAAAACTGTTGGTGAATTATAATTTAATTTCTTCAACTTATTTGTCTTATTACATGTAATTCTGATTTTACAGCCCAGATCATGGACTAATCTTTAAGTGTACACTGTATTAAGAAAGAACTAATGCTTACCAAAAAAGCTTCAAAGAATACACAAAATCTTTCCTGGCACAATCTCCAGATGACAAATGATGAGAGGTTAACAAGTCATCAGTAGAAACCATTACTGGCATAGAGTCACCTCAAGTCTCAATTAACCATTTACCACCTAAGAAATGGAGTTGAACAATGGTAAAAAAAAATTGCCCAGGAGAAGAGGAGGGAGGAGGTCCATTTTGCTGATGATGACTGGAAACTGAAGTTAGGCTTGAACTAAACCAGGATATGTCCACCCTGTAATTAAACATTGGAACATGATATCTATAAGATGGAAACAGGGACAGAAGGGAATGTGAAGAGGTTTGGACAGTCTGGAAGCCCTTGTTAGGGAGGCTATCTCTCTCTTCCAAAGTTATAGGCTTTAATAGCACTTGTGGTATAAGTATTTGGCTTTTGTCCCTGGAAGTGTCATGCAAGAACTTCAGAATACATGACTCTTGCCTGTCACAGTTTGAAACATCAGTGTGTTTTTATATCAGGAATTCAAATCATCACCTGAAGACTGAGCTTTGCTCTACAAGCTGAAGCAATCTTGAAGCTGCATTTCCTCTAAATTATCCTCAACTGGAAAACATGCTCCAAGTGTACACCTAACGTTCTTCAGGAAGTAGTATGCACCGACTTCACAGGACCAAATTAGAGATAGCCCAAATTAAAACCCTGAAACACTTAGAACATGGGCATCAGGTCCCCCAGTACCAGTTGGTTAGTTCTACAACTTCACCCCACTAGACTTCATTTCCTGCTGTTGTAGACATGGCCAGTGATTCTCTCCTGATCCCAGGTAGAACACAGAAGCCCATATTGTTCTCAATAGTCCGATGCCTGTTAAGACATCAGTTATAGTTAACATACATTGTCACAGTTCAGGGCCCAGACAGTAACCTGAAAAATTTACCAACTTCAGTGTGCAACTGGCAGATCTAGTTTCCCAAGGACAAGGAAAAATTGTTTTTCTTCCTCGGAGTGATCAGAGACAGGCCATATCTAGGTACGATTAACATGCTAGATCAAAACTAGTGTCTAATTTATATATGCCCCCCATATACTCAGAGTCAACTTAGTTATTATATTCCATTCAGAAAGGAATTTTCTCCCAAAGCAGCATAGTGACACAGTTGACTGTTGGGACTGCCTGGGCAATTTTCATTTAGCTAAGGTCTCACCTTT
This sequence comes from Forpus xanthops, assembly GCA_032466535.1. Lineage (NCBI taxonomy): Eukaryota > Metazoa > Chordata > Aves > Psittaciformes > Psittacidae > Forpus > Forpus xanthops. The sequence goes on along the minus strand of JASSUY010026241.1, from coordinate 7,881 downwards.
CCAAGGACCTGAAGTGTTTTGTGGCTGCTTGGTCACTTCTGTGGTCTATGAAATATAGTTGAGTAACGTGTGAATTGAACAGTTTTGTGCCAATTTGAGCCTGTAGACAACATACATCTCTGTAAAAGGTAGTAAGACTTGGCAATATGTTATAAAAAGTGTACCTCCTGGTCTTAAAAAGCAAAAGAGGATGTGCTTGAATAAAACAGTTTAATCTTTATTCCCTTTCATTAGAAAGGCTGTACCTCTGAAAGGAGGAATTAAGTACTCAAGGGAGTCCTTAGCTTTGGGTAAGGCCCGCCCAGGTTGAAGGAATAAGTCAGCTACTGTTGATTTCATGACTTCAGCAATTACCTTAGCTTTTCTTGCTCTGAATTCCTCATTCTTAAAATTGAGGTTATTGCATTTTAGTACCGCAGAATAAAAGGAGTGCCAACGCCTGAAAGTAAGAAGTTACATGGGCTTTTATCTCACTTTAAAAAGAGAGGCAAAAAGGAGATCAATGCCATTAAAACAATGTAAAACTTAATTTCTGGAATATTTCACAAAGTAGAAGTTATTTTTCCAAAGTTCTCCCCTCAGCTCTTAAAACATTTCATCCTAGAGACCATCAGAAGTAAAAACTATGTAAGCTGCTGAAAAAAACAGCTACTGAAAAATGCAGACCAGTACTTTCAAATGAGGCACTTGAAACCTGGCTGCTAAATCAGTACCTTGATATTGGAACAGGGCTTTATTTTTTACACTGCTGTACTTAACAGACTCGAATAATTTCAAGTAAGTCAGAAGGAGCCAGAATCATTCCAGTTATGGGTCTCCTGATACAGTTTTCTGAATGATAAATATTTGTTAGTAGTTTCCCAGAAAGAAAGGACTGTGTAGTACAGCCTTGGTGCAACTACGGTCTTTAACACAGCCTGCTAATTCACACCATGATTATAACTCCCACTACTGGATACCTGATTTAAAGAAATTGACTGGAAGAAAGAAAACATATCTTTCCATTGGGAATAGATGATATTAGTTTTCTGTAAGGATAGGCAAAAGGTCTTTAAGAATTGGACTTTCAGGAAAGCCCATGCTGAGCTCAAAACCCATTACCTGAATAAAGAAAATCCTAGCCATACAGTCATTTAACAAAAGTCACCTTAAAACTTAGCAGTACTAAGCATGCCATCACATACATTTATCCAGAGTCACATATTAGGACCTCAAAAATTAAAAAAATAAAATCCTTCATTCACATATATACCTGTAAAGAAAGTCTTGGTGCGGACAGGTCTGGGCTCTAAAACGAGAGGTGAAAATGACTGAGAACAAATTTACTTCATTGCATACACTCATGCAAGCTCATGCACTGAGGAGAGTGTAATCAAATGATGCCCTAGTATACCTGCTTTCTTCGCACAGTTCTTTCACAGGAAGAAAGCGAATTATTTAATTTAAACGCACATCTCACTTTGTATCTCAGATTTACTTGAGTTTGTAATTCCTTAAGATTTTGAGGAGGTGTTTATGACACAAAGCTGCAGCTGAGAATCATGAACACATTTTCATGTCTACAACCAGAGGCAAATTTTTAGGAAGTTATGACAGTTACTTCTACCTCCAAAAAGAAAATACCATTAAACACATTGATATTTAAATTTACTTTTAGACACTTAAGTACTTAAAATGAAACTTCAGGTTACATAATCTCGATGGTGCTGGGGTTTTGTTTATTTGTTATTTTCTGGCATTGTAAAGCATACAGAAAACATGCTATCCTGACCTGAAATAGTTTTTAAAAACTGAATTATGTAGTTTGAATATTCTTCCAAGTACCTCTCCTCTCCAAAACATGACTTCCAGACCAGCACTGCGGTGTTCCACAGTTGTACTTTAAGGACTTATGGAACAGTTTGCCTAAGTTATGAGCTGCACATGTAAATGTGTACATGCACACATATACACAGGCATACATATTCCATGCCAAAACCAAGCCTAGATAAAAACTAATTAAATTCTGTCGTGGAAGGTGCTTGTATCACACTCAAAGATTTTGTACTCATTATGCTTTCTATTAAACCACATAAAAAAAACCATGGCCTTCATAATTAAAAGGAGATGTATATAAAGGCCAGTGTAATTTTATTTCATTATTCTAAGTGCACAAGCTGGAATCAAAAGCATTTTTTTTCACAGCACCAGCTTTGCAAAGCCAAGACAAACAAGAATCGTTCAACTCTATGAAGCAAGAATGATAGAGAATGCATGCCAGGTAGTCCCAGAGAACAGACTTCATTTTATAAAAGATTTTATGTTTTCAAGATTATTTTATGTTTTAATTCAAAATATAATCACCCTGTCTCAATCTAGTCCTATTATCTGTTGCTTAAACACTCTTTTTCAGTGGTTAATATTGCAATCATCCAGACATAGCAGCTTCTAATTTTAGTGTCCTCTTATACCTATTAAGCAACAGTAGGGACTCCTTACTTTTGGGGATATTGGATAACAATGGTCCAATGCTCTGAGATAAAGGACCTAGCATCACCTTCATGAAGGGAGAAGGATGGGAGCACTAAGCCCGGTACCTACAGCAACTACCAGTGCCCCTGCATGCAGCTGTAAACTCCTGACTTACCAAAGCTGCATACATGCTGGTCACTACAGGCACCCTGTGACGGTAAGTTTGTGATTACAGTCAGCCCTTTATAGTAGGTCTGCCTCCAGTTATTCCCTCTTTCCACCTGAGCAGTAGCAGTGGCTTGTGTGACTGAGCCTGAAGTAGCACCTCCACCAAAAAGCAAGGTCATGCTAACTTTGTGGCTGTCTTCCTTTAAAAAACTTGTCTTAACATCTGCCTGAATGTAAAATAAAACAGGCAAGTATCCAATCAAGCCAAAAGTTAAATAGATGATTAAGAACTGCCATGGAAAATGCAGGTCAGATAATCACGTGTGATTATCAGAGTTATGTATTTCATTGCAGCCAGAGGGGAAGACTGTATCTTCTGAACAGGTTCCCCTTTCTGCAGGCTTTCTGCAGAGACTGTTTGATGATGCAGTGGCAAAAAGACATAAAATAGTCTGCAAAGAGGGAAAGAGGGGAGGGGGAAAAGGGATATATATATATTTATATAATGGCACCTTCCTATGCACATTCTCCTACACTCCTCATATATCACCAATCTCACCATTCCCCACAGAGCTATTAAACTCAACATATAGCCCCTTACAATTACTATAACCATCTGACTTTTATAACTTCCCACTCCAGGCTTTCATTAACCCCAGACTCACTCAATGCCAAGTCTTCCTTCCTGGAGCACCAAGGCTACGTGTGGAGTCCAGCTGGCAAGTCAGGGAGACGTCGTAAATTGGAAGAGTGTGCTGGAGCTACTTAAAGCTGTGGTGAACCAGAGGAAAAGGACCAATTGCACAAAAGACTTAGGAAATGGATAGAAGGTGTGAAAATACCCATCAAGAGCATAATTCGTGAAACATTGAAAGCATAACAAAGCCTAACACTAAAGACATCTACATAAACCAAAACCACCCATGCATACCTAACACTGCACAGAGTGACCTTCAAAAGCAGACCCCAAACAGCCATCACACACCTATTGTCGTATGTTTCTTGACTTCTGGGAGGGCAGCACAGCCAGAAAGCAGCAGATTTCCTAGCCTTGTTGATGTGCCTGTAATTTCAAAGCTGCCGGACTTTAATTGCTTTTCAGCAACAACCTCACATGGCATGCTTTGGCTGGGAACATATTTTTATAGACAGTTACAGCTCTCTCTCTCTCCAAATGGAAACACTGACAGGTTTGTAACTCCAGAAATATCCGCAGGAACCATAACAAGACAAGACTGATTTAAAACACAACCTGTGACCTGGGAAGTAATTTTTAACACTTTGTGGTTTAACATTTTGTGTGCTTTTTTAGGACTGGTTAAATGTGAAAATTCGAAACTGAAAAAGAATCCTAAGTGTGAAAAAATGCACAGATTTCCTTTAGTCTCCACTATGGCTCTTGCTGAACAGCTACCTCCATCTCCAAAGATGGATCAAAAAACATAACTGTACCATAACCTACATTAAGACATCATGCTATGCTTAGCTCTGCTTTACTGCAGCCACTGTAAAACACAATCATTTTATTTTAGCTTTTAAAAATTACCTAATTCATATTTGGAGAAACAGACATCAGGATTCATGAACACATTCAGAGAACCATATGATCACTTGGGTTGGAAGAGATCTTTAAGACATCTAGTCAAACCCCTCTGCAATGAGCAAGGACACATTCAGCTAGATCAGATTGCTCAGAGAGCCATCCAACCTGGTCTTAAATAGTTCCAGGGATGGCACATCTACCACTTCTGTGGGAAGGCTGTTCTGTCTTCCTTACATCCTGTCTGAATCTACCGTCTTTTAGTTTTAAAACCATTACCCTTTATCCTGTTGCTACAGGCCCTGCTAAATGGTTCATCCCACCTTTCTTATAAGCCCCCTTTAGGTCTTGGAAGGCTCCAGTAAGGCCTCCCTGAACCATTCTCTTCTCCAGGCTGAACAACCTCAACTCTCAGCCTGTCTTCATGGGAAAGGTGTGTCAGCCAGTATCCCAAAGTCCTTCTCTTCATCAGTATTCTCAATCCCTTCATGTCCCGCCCTGTACTGGTATCAGATCCCAGTAAAGATCCCTGAAGGATTACTTATCACTGATCTCCATCTGGACATTGAGCCATTGACCCCACATCCACTTCATAGCATTGAAGCAACTCATTTATCTGCAGACAGCTCTAGCAAGGGACAGCCAGTTTCCAATGAAGTTGACTCAAAGATAAAATTCACATGCAAAAACATCTACTTACACAAACTCGCAGAACTGTGTACTTACTAGAGCCATAAACTCTTCTTCACCAAAAGTCAAATAAAATCACCCCAAATGCCTGAATATTTCAAACAACTAATCTGAATCCAATCACAATTGTGAAAAGGTTCATAAGATAACTTACATAAATTATATAACTCCTATAAAATAAAAGGAATTTTATATGCCACGCTACACTTTATCAGTAGTCATTCTGTGATGACTTTCTGCATACAGGTTTTTAAGGTACTCTGTAATCTAACTACATAAGTTTCTATCTGAATCTACGTAATAATTTAAAACCCTGTAGTACAGGATTTAGTCCTTCTCATCTGCAGGAATATACAGAAAAATAAAATCCCACCTTACAGAAAAATCTTCCTGTTTCAAAAATCAGTCTTAATTCCAGTCCAGAATAAATTACACACACATATTTCAAAGACTAAGTTCTGGTGCTGCTCAACTAAAACCAGCATTTCCCTGAGCTTGGAGCACAAACACAGGCACTGGGGAACAGGCACCCCCAGGGCTTCCAAGTACTCATATGCTTCCATATTATTACACGTAGAGTGCACGTCCATGGGGATATGATATAACAGGCATAACAGAAACATGGTGGGATGGCTCCTATAACTGGAGTGCTGGAATGGAAGGTTACAGATTCTTTAGAAAAGACAGGCACAGCAGATGGGGAAAGAGAGTTGCTATTTATGACAGGCTGGAGAGTATGGAACTCTGTTTGGGGACAGGTGAGCAATCAATAGAGAGTTTGTGGGTCAGGGTTAAAGGGAGAACAGTGATGGGAAACATATGGATCTGTTACAGACCACCTGATCAGAAGGGCTCAGTGGATGAAAAACTCTATAGACAAGAACAGCCTCAAGCTAGCCGGCCCTTGTGCTCTTGCGGGACTTCAACCACCCTGATATCTGTTGGAGGGATGGTACTGCCAGGCACAAGCAATCCAGAAGGTTCCTCAACTGTGTGGAAGTCATCTTCCTTCTACAAGTAACAGAGGAGCCAACAAGGAGAGGGGCCATGCTTAAGTTCGTGCTCACCAACAGGGAAGGGCTGGTTGGAAATGTGATGCTCCAGGGCAGCCTTGGTTGCAGCAATCATGAGAAGGTCGAATTCGAGATCTTCAGGACAGTAACAAGGGTGTGCAGCAAGCTCACTGCCCTGGACTTCAAGAGAGCAGACTTTGGCCTCTTCAGGAACCTGCTCAGTAAGGTTCCATGTGATATAGCCCTAGGGGGCAGGAAAGCCCAAGACTGTTGGTTGATATTCAAGGATCACCTACAACAAGCTCAGGAGTGTTGCATCCCAACTAGAAGGAAGTGCAGCAGGAGAGCCAGGAGACCTTGAATGGATAAGGAGCTGCTGAGGAAAATTCAAATTAAAAGAGAGACTTATAAAAGGTGGAAGCAAGGACAGACAGCCTGGGAAGAATACAGGGATGTTGTCTGGGAAGCTAGGGACCAGGTAGCGAAAGCTAAGGCCCATTTAGAATTAAACTTGGCTAGGAATGTTAAGGATAACAGGAAGGGATTCTCTAAGTATGTAGCAAATAAAACACAGACCAGGGACAACACAGGAGCCGCTAGGAAGCTATCAGGAGAACTGGCTACCCTGGATTTGGAGAAGGATGAGAATCTTTATGAATTCTTTTCCTCAGTCTTTACTGGCAAGTGCACTGAACACACCACCGAAGTCTTGGAATGCAGATGCAGAGACTGTGAGAATGAAGACATTAGACCCACCGGAGAAGAGGATCTGGCTCAAGACTATCTCAAGAACCTCAACGTGCACAAGTCCATGGGACCTGATGAAATCCATCCGCAGGTAACTGAAGACATTTGCAAATGAAGTTGCTAAGCCACTGTCCATCATATTTGAAAAACCATGGCTGTCAGGTAAAGTTCCCGATGACTGGAAAAAGGGAAATATAATCCTCATTTTTAAGAAGAGCAAAACAGATGACCCTGGGAACTACAGACCAGTCAGTCTCACATCTGTGCCTGGCAAAATCTTGAAGTGGATTCTCCTGTAAGGCATTCTAAGGCAAATGAAAAACAACAAGGTGCTTGGTGATAGCCAGCATGGCTTCACTAAGGGAAAATCCTGCCTGACCAATGTAGTGGCCTTCTATGATGGGGCTACAGAACTGATGGACAGGGGTAGAGCAGTTGATGTCATCTAGCTGGACTTGTGCAAAGTGTTCAACACCGTCCCACATGACATCCTTGTCTCCAAATTGGAGAGACATCAGTTTGATGGATGGACCACTCGGTGGATAAAGAACTGGCTGGATGCCCACACACAAAAAGCTCTGCTCAATGGCCCAATGTCCAGCTGGAGATCAGTAGCAAGTTGTGTTCCTCAGGGATCAGTGTTGGGACCGGTCTTGCTCAACATCTTTGTCAATGACATGGATAGTGGGATTGAGTGTGCCTTCATCAAGTTTGCTGATGACACCAAGCTGTGTGGTTCCGTTGATATGCTGGAGGAAAGGAATGCCACCCAGAGGGACCTTGACAAGCTTCTGAGATTGACTGATACCAACCTTATGAAGTTTTACCATGCCAAGTTCAAGGTCCTACACGTGGGTCTGAGCAATTGCAGGCAAAGCTACAGGTTGGGGTTGGACAGAGGTGAGATTCAGAGCAGCCCTGAGGAGAAGGACTTGGGGGTGTTGGTAGATGAAAAAATGAACATGAGCAGGCAGTGTGCTCTTGCAGCCCAGAAAGCCAACCGTATCCTGACCTGCATCAAAAGGAGCATGACCAGCAGATCAAGGGAGGTGATTCTGCCCCTCTGCTCTTGTGAGACCTCACTTAAGAGTATTATGTGTAGTTCTGGTGTCCTCAACATAAAAAGGACATGGAACTGCTGGAACAGGTCCAGAGGAGGTCCACGAGGATGATCAGTGATCTGGAGCTCCTCACATATGGAGATAGGATGAGAAAGTTGGGGCTGTTCAGCCTGGAGAAGAGAAGGCTGCGTGGAGACCTCATAGCAGCCTT
>JASSUY010026240.1:45867-67488 GCA_032466535.1 Forpus xanthops | reverse complement strand
GCAGTGTTCAAGGCCGGGTTGGACATAGCCTTGGGTGGCATGGTTTAGTGGGATGTGTCCCTGCCCATGGGAGGGGGGTTGGAAATAGATGATCTTAAGGTCCTTTCCAACCCTAACTATTCTATGATTCTATGATTCTATTTAAATTAATGGAAGTTGGATAAACTAAAAAGAAAAACTTAGAGGGGTTCATTTCTGTGCCTACTTGGTTGAATCAGTAATTACTTTATTTTAATTTCTTTTCTCCTGGCTGTATAACTGGATAAATTTGGTTTAGGTTATTTTCCTATTAGCTAAAATTTCCCAGACATTCCTGGTATTTGCATTCAGCTATTTCAGTAGCAGATATAGCATTGCACTGAATACACCACATACTGAAACAATGAAGTTGTAAGAAAATCAGACACATGTTCCCTACAGATGTTTGACCTAAGGCATATTGGAGTTGCCGAATTCACCTTTGGGTCACACTCTTCTCCATCTGGAGATATACAAACATTGCACCAAATGCAAGAGCTGATTTATAAACTGGTAGCCCTACTAAAGTCAACTACCAATCTCAAGTGCAAATATCAAAATCAAAGTTGCAAGTTCTAAGAACTTGCAGCCAACAAAGACTTCATTTGGGACTTTGTCACCCTGTATCTCTGAAAACTGGGACAGCCATGATCTTGGTACTTATACGTTAAGTTTAGAAGTTTAACTTTGGAGTTCTGACTTTCAAGACCATATTCACACCTCCAAGTTTAGTCAAAACTCTCGTGACCTTTGTCTCCTTAGTCTCCACAGTGGCAGGAATGGGTCAGAGAAATATGCCAGCGCTGAACAGACTGCATCCAACATTTCTCTTTCACTGTTTTCCCATGGGATTGCATGCAAACCCCCATGCCTATAAGACGGGTTGGTTTTCTTGTTCCCTGTTCAGTCCCTCCTGATGCAACTCCTTGCTCTTACAGGACTGTCAGCAGTAATGAGAGCTTCGCCCTTATGAGCAATTTCATCCATGTTCATTCTACTTCAGCAAGACTGCCACCAAAGAGAACCTACCCACAACATCTCAAGAGAAAAGGATAGCTTGTGTCATCCACCTAAGACTAAAAAGTCTGTCTCCTTAAAATCACAAGTAACTATATGATATTTTCTTCAAACTCAGAAGACACAAAATACCCACCTTGTAAGTAATACATCTCAGTAAAAAAAAAGACAGAAAGTCTTAATTTGTGCCAGAGGAAGAGTAGGAGACTTCACAGGCATTCTAAATAAGTGGCACCAAACACTGAGCCCTCCTAGCTGATGATTTCATATTGAGCAAAGTCTTTGCAGAAAGTTAGTGTTATTTCCATAATGTCATAATCAGGCTGATACAAGTTCAGTGGGTAGGTTGTGTTCAGGAATATTACCAATACCAACTTTCCCCTTCCCTTTTTCCAAAATGATGCAATTGCTTTTGTTATGTTTTATAGAGTTTATATATCTGATTAGGTACATTGGAAAGTTAAGGAAACTGAGCCATTCATTTAAATATTTCTTTTATGGTGCAGGAAATAGGGAGTTTGATGAAAACACTGTATCACTATGAATGTTCTTCCTTTCCCATCTTGAGAATGTAGTTTTCCTTTTTTGAATTACTTTGAAATAGGCTTATTAATCCACTGAGGAAAATAAACTGCTGGAAGTAAACATTTCCCAACTACTAGAGAAACAGTGGCTCCTAAGCCATATCCAAATGCTCACCAAATAAATGCTTGAGGGAAAACCAGCTCTTGGCCTGAATTTCTGCCTGAGGTAATGAAGAAAACAGTAGGGGGCTAGCTGAGTCATTCTTCCTTAAGGATCATCAAACACCCAACTTCTTAATTATTTATTGATCACTAAGACCAGCAGACAATACTGTGATCAAAGCTGTACAGGGCAGTCATCACCACAAAACCTGAGTGTACCAACAGTATCCAGCAACTCACTGAACGTTCAATAAACATCCAGCAATGCAGTTAATGGTTGGTGAAAGCCAGAGCAGTTTGCATAGTGCTAGAGAAGTCACTTTGCAAGAGAATTACTTTTTTAAGAAAGAGTATGATAGTCACCGAGATGTTAACTGACGGTTCTAGGAAAGGTGGTGGAAAGTGGCACATATTTGAAGGCCTGGGATTTCTCCTTCTGTCACAGTTGAAGTTACTTTTCATGTCCTTTTCAAGATATAAACCAAGTTTCATGTGTGTAAAGGAGTAGTTAGGGAGAAGATTCTGTAAACACATAGCTAATATAGTTTTGTTTATAATACAAAATTTCCCATCTGAAGTGGAAAAAATCATCTTGGGTACAAAAAAGAATTTCAGTGATGTTCAGATCAAACAATTGCAAACCAAAATAAAAATATGCAATTAGCTATCCTGTTACCATGCTCAGTTAAAAAGAAACTTACCCCATACAAAGAAATCCATCCTTAAGACTTCATGACAGTTTGGCCAAGCACATTAACCCATGAGCGCATCCCAGTGAGACCAGCTGAGTGTCAGGCTGAAACACTCACCAATATGAGGCTGCAGTTGATCTCTGTACACAGCAGAGACAGATCAGAGAGAAGAAAACTCACAGGACAAAGGTGGCTCTGCCTAGAGCACTTTGTAAGTTAATGAAGAAACACAGGGGTTTGATACTTGTGAGGCTGGAGAGTTCAACTAATAAGGGGTTGAAGAGACTGAAAGAGGCTTTTCCTGGGCAGAGGAATGGCCCTATATAGGAGCGTACCTCTGATGTCCTGCTTCATTCTCTGAAGTGAAATATGGTCTTTCCTCTGGACCACCTTCACTGGCTACAGCAGATGAGGAAGGAGAGTAGGATCAGGAGCAAACTCACTGGTGTATCAATGTTTGCCAAAGACAGTATTTAGCACACAGACATCTCCTAGCTAACTTTAGATGAGAGCTTCTTTCACCGACTATAATGTTTCTTTACTGGGGAGTTTTCTCTGCTGTAATCTAAAAATATATGTGTGAATTTTCTATACCCTGGTGCTGAACTCCTGGAGAATAAACAGATAAAGAAAAAGCCCCAAAAGAATTTACAAGACATATATAAACTGTCATGCTGTGTCTGTACAACTCTTAAATGGAAAAAAAAAAAAAGTTAAATGGATTAATCATTCACCCATAACATGTTATATGAGCAACACTAGTTAAAAGCCAAAAGACCAGAGAGAGAAAAGGTGTCATGATGAGAGAAAAGTAGTAATTATGTAGTTGTTTGAATCAAGTGAAGGAAGCAAGAGGATGAAGAGGTAGAGGAATTCAGAAACTCGAAGAAAGATGCAATTGTGGTGACTTTCATCCTGGAAGACACTAACTTGAACTTGATGGAGAAAGCCAAAAGATAGATAAAAAAAGGTCAGATTGAAACAGAATAAACAGGTCCAGTGATGCAACAAATAAAATTACAATTGCAGCAACATGCAGGCAAATTTAAATAGAGCTGAATAAGAGGAAGAAAAACAAACTGAGAAATGAGGTGGGCAGGGCAAGAACTCTAGAAACATGTTAGAAAAGAACTAAAAATAAAAATTAAAGGAGTATTACTTGAGAAATAAAGATGGAAAATTAAAAAATAAAAGAGGAAAACTGGGATCAGGTCTCTATTATAAGCTGATATACCTGTTGAAAAGCCAGAAAGCTGGTAATATTTTTTTCCCCTCAATTTGCCCTAGTATGAAATACAGACAAATAAGGACAGAAGACAAAATAAAATAAAACAAAGCAAAATAAAATATTTTTTATTTATAAAAAAATAAAAAAGTAAAATAAAACTTAAGAAAATTAAATATAAGTAAAAAGTTATAGTGAGTCTCAGCAATGTGGTGTTTGTGGCTGCAGCAAGATCATCAATAGGTCTAATTCTCTTCTCACAGCTTTTATTGTAAAAATAGAATAGCTCCACTAGATTCAGCCAAGTCAAATTGCTGTAGAAGATATGAACAAGCCCGTAAACTCAGATTTCATTATTCCATGTGTAAAATGTAAAAAGGTTGAAATAAAATGCAAATTCCATCACCAAAGATCTAGTAAAGACAGAAGGCAGGTTAGGAATCAAGAAAAGAGATATGACATTTATCCTTTAGAAAATAGTTGAGGTGCCTCATAAGACCAGAACAGATATTCTACTGCCTAAATTTAGCAATACAGTTCTTTAACTGTTTGAGTTGACTTGTTCCTTAAAAGATATAGTAAGAATGCAGAATCCATAAACCATGCAAATAATTTAGATGACAAGTGGTGTCTACAAGCCTTATAGACAAACTTTTGATAATTACTGCCACAGAAAAAATTGTTTTATTTTTCAATAGCTACTGTGTCAGGAATTACAATATTAGTATAAACATTTTTATGTTTTGTGCAATATCAGACTCCTATAAAGCATAAGCATAAGGTTCAGGGGGAGTCAGCACCAGCTACTATGGCACAGGTGAAGGAAAGAACACCCCTTTTTAGTGATTTACCATTTTTTCTATGTCAGTGGAATTACAGCCCCAGAGAGAATCTAAAGGGAGATGTGGGCTGGAAGTGGCAGAGACGTGTAAATGCAACAGGGAACAGCAAAGCCTAACGAGGGAAGAGCCACTGTTCTGCTCATAGGCCTCATGCCAGTATTCCTGCAGGGTACTGCCCTGTGTCATGTAAACATGCCTTGCTGGATATCTGTGGCATAGTGCTGCACCAAGTAGTATGGACAAATGCAATTTTCATTTGGGTGCAGCTGAGTGCTTTGTTGTTGGATTTTTTTTTTTTCCAAGTTCTGCTGCATGCTAGTAGCACGTCAGCTAGTTCCTTAGTTAAAATAAGGTAAACTTGACTGTGTAAAAGAAGTCAGTGGTTTTGCTTGTGTCTCCCAGATTCAGAAGTGATTTGTTCTAAGACAAGGAAAGCTCCTTCACGGCTTCAGTTCTCTGAGAAGTTACATATGCATGTGGCCAAACTCAGTCCTCATAAAACCCAATTGACTTCATTCAAAAAACTCCTATAAAGATGACTGATGTCATTGGAGTCCCACCAGGGATGAATTTGGCCCATGCCATTCCTCCTGGTTAGTCATTGGATAGGAATGTAGAGAAGAAATGCATGCTGGGCTCTAGGACTCCATCTCTCAACTAAAGTGCCAGGGCTGAAAAAGAATTACATGCAAATATAAATTTGTCTTGCATACTCCATTAGATCTCCCAGATCAACCACTGCTTTCAGCTGCCCAGGTACAAATAGGAATATCTCTTTTCGCTACTGAGGGCTAAGCAAGAGCTTCTACATGAGTGTGCCAGGCCTCTTGGGGGCAAAAGCAGCAGCATTATCCCAAATTTACAGATGAAGAAACTGAAACAGGGAGCTGAAGTGAATTGCTTCAGATTACATGTGTGGTGACAAAGGTAGAAGAGGTATTGAAACTGAAGTACTTATGGCTCCTCACAACTTAGGCCATGTATTCCTGTGATATATCTTTTCAAATTCCCTCTCATTTCACCATCTCCCTTCTCCCTTACCCCTAACCCCATCTACATTGTCTGTAGCCACACAACTGTGAAGCTGGGATTAATCCATCCCTAGGGAAACTGGGATTAATATACAACTCATGCGGAACCTTTAAAAAACCCAATGATTTGTGGTCCCCTTTTCAATGGCTCATGTAATCCACAGCTGAAAAGTAACTATTTGCTGTTCCAGTGCACATTCTGATAGAGGTTTTTGCTCTGTTTCATGAATGCACACTGAAGACCCCATCTGACAGGATTTCTTCCTGCAGACAACAGAAAAAAACAGCCTAAACAGACTATGCAGAATCAGGCTTTTGCAGAGTAGTAACAGTTTATGGGCACAAAAAGAATGACTGGAATGCAAAGGGGGGGGAAGAGAGAGAGAGAGATGTGCCAAGACATCTTTACATTTTCTTCTGTAACTGGAAATGGTTAAAACAAACAAACAAACAAAAAAGTATTTCCCTTGTAAATCTCAAAGAAAGAAACAACTAGAGTCAGGTGCCCTGTTTTTTCTTACTCTTGCAAAATCCTTTTGAGTGATTTTTTATGATGAAAATGCAAAATTTAGAGCAACTGTGAAAACAGAATCAGCTCTCGATTGGCAGAGGCCTAAATAAGTTTTATTCACTTCATGAATTTCAGATTAAAACACATGCAAAGAGAGAACACAAGAAGAAAGAAAGGGGAGGTAATTAATCACTTAAATCGTGATCCTGATTCAAATGTCACATTTCCTGTCTAATTCATTTATTTTGAGGGTTACTACTACTTATCTATAATGACTGTCATGATTTCAAGTCTTCTTTGCTTTCCTTGGAATCACTGAGCTGATACTGCCTATCAAAATTCAAAACACTGGAGCAAATGTGCAAACTGTTCACCAGCGCAGCTGAGAGCATGACCAGAGAGACAGCCTTTGCACGAGGTTGAAAGTGGCCTTCTGGGGAGAGGAAATACACACACGTATACATGTAGTACAAATGATATTAAGAGGCCCTGCATGCATCCTGTGCTCAGTATGCCCACGTAGTTTTAATACATCTGTAATTCTGATTATATCAGTTCTGGGGATTTTTTGTTTTAATTGCACATAAAAATATATGTCCAAGGAAATTCCTGGCAGGCAGATCACCAGGCTTCAGGCTTACAAATGAAACGCTTCTCATGCCCAGCTGGGAGGAGCAGTTTTTTACACCTTCACGACCCTGCAGTTATAATAGTTCCCAGGCACCAGTAACTGACACGGATTCTTACCTCGCCACGGATGTTTCGGTATCCAGGTGTTAAGGAGATGGTGAGACGATCGTGGGAAAGCCTTAGTGGAGTGACCCTCCCTGCATCCCTTCCTCCCTCCCTTTGGATCCAACTCGGATTTCTACCGCGCAGCCACCACCCCTGACAAACGACAGGATCCCAGCGACAGAGCCCTTCACTTTCTCCCTCCACAACAGAACCCCGGGAGCATCTCTTTTCCTTTGCGAAAATCCTTTCCAGGGATTTTTTTTTCCCCTGAATCTCCCTTTAGAAGAAATACACAGGGGAAGGAGAGTAGGTAGGGGATGAATCACCCATCCTTTAGACTGGCAGTTAACGCTGTGTCAATGCTAGTGGCTACAGGTCCCTGCCGTGACTCCGAGTCCCTGTCTCGGCTCGGGGCCGGGTAGCGTTTTCCAACAAGCACTCTGCAGGCAACGACCAGAGCGGGTGGGGCAGCCGCTCCCTCTGGGCTTGCGCAAGGCGACGCACCTAAACCCCAGCCGAGGAGCTGGGGGAGAGGGGGCTTCGGAAGGAGGCAAATTGCTCTCCAGTGCCGAGAAAACGCAGCCCGATGCTGCTCGGCAACGCGAGGCCAGCGCAGAAAAGAGATTGCTCCTGCCCGACTCAGCTCAAAACGCGTCGAGCTCATCCCACGGAGGGTTAGCCTGGGCTTCCTGCAGGCTTGTGCGATTTCCCGCTGGCACTTCTTCCCAACACGGAGCGGCTGGTTTTCAAGGTGTTTCTTAAGATAAAAACAAAAGCCTTCCCACGGTGTGGAAAGCGAGCGGTGGGTGAAAGCAAAGCAAAAGCAAGCCGACTTCAACCTCTGCCCGTTCTCCCAGCCTCCGGGGCTGGATGAGCACAGAGGCGTCATCGCGTTATCCGGCGCTTCCCAAGGGCTTCCCGGCGCCGGAGGTGGCCGCTGCAGCCAGTCCAGCAAGTGCGCTTAGTTAGTTACCGTGAACTCGACTGAGTGTCCAGTAAAAGAGAGGGGCAGAAAGGTTTCTGCCCCCTCCTCTTATACTAAACAAGCTACAACCGCAACTTTTCCCCTGTCGTTAATAGGATTCCTTGACCAAATAAAGAAGTATTTTCTGAAAGCGAAGCGGAGAATGGGGGAAAGGAACCGCTTTGGGCCGAGGCGCTGCGGCAGTGCAAAAGCCACAAGGGAAGAGCCAATTTGCAGGAGGTTTTTCTTATCGCGAGGGGCACTGGTTTGAAGAGGGGGAAGAGGGTTTAAGGTTTGCCTAGGGGACAGGAAAGGACGGCAAGAGGCCCTTCAAAGGCTCAGGCGGATCCCCCAGCTTTGAGCTTTCTCTCCCCCATCTCTATCCAAAGCGGTTTCGCAGTGGAATAAACATCTCTGATCTAAGACAGCTGCCAGGAACCAAAGGCCGCATCAAGCAGCGCGGAGCAGGCCGAAGACGCAGCCGAGAAACGCCCGCTCCTGACGGGCGAAGAAGGGTGCGCCAAAGCGGCTCTCCCCACAGTGCCCTCGGGCAGGACCAGTTCGCCCATTATTCATCTGATTTGTTTTATAACACTTCTGACACCTAATCTTATCAGCTAAAGCCCGAGGTTTAGTTACCTGAGACGATCTTTTTCTTATTTACACTCTAGCAGCAAAATTATGCGTCCTCGAAGGTCTGATTACTTTTGTCAGCCTCAGGAAACAGAAATAAAGAAAAAAAAAAAAAAAAAGAAAAATGAAAGGGGAAAGGAAAAGGGACAAAGAGAAAGAAAATGAGGCGGTTGGTAGAAACAAGCACTGAGGAAATATCAAGGTAAAAAACGGTTCTGTATATCCTGAATATTGCCACAGAAGCTTTGATAGGGAAAAGACCAGAATTCAAATGGACACATATATAGCCCATGCAGACTTGCCTGTAAAATAACGATTTATTTTAATACTTAAAAAAACACACACAATCCAGTGATAAATGTCAATTACCAATAATCAGCATAAAGTGCCAAACAGCCATACAACATTTTTTTTTTTTTAATAAACAAAACGTATTGGAATGTCTCTTAGTTTGAATACACTGTTCAGAAAGCCAGCATTTAAAAAAATATGCTCTCAGGTTGAGATTTGTACTCTCTCATCAGGATGCACGATGACTTTAAAGTACCACTAAAACCACATTGTGCATACCGTTAGTTTGATGCTTTGCCATCTTTCTTTCCTCCGTTTTTGTGTTTTGTTTTTCCTTTTTTTTTTTTTTTTTAGATAAGTCCAAAAGTTACAAACCTCCTCGCAGCTCACAAGACCATAAGGCAGAAGAAAAAGTCTCCATGTCCATGAACACCGATTTATCCCAAACTCCAGAGACCACAGGTCTAAGACCACTATGCGTTTTCTAGTGCATGAAAGGACTGTTCACGTGAGACTTAGGTCATTTCCAAACATCAATTTACTCCTCCTTTGAAGAAAATAAACAAGCAAGTGAGATTTGCAAGTTGCCCTTCTGCTTGTCCTAATGGTGCTGTGAATAGAAACCACCATTTCAGTACTTAATCATGTTCCGAAATTCTCTGTATTTCCTGAAGTGTAAAAATAAGAAGCTTTATACAGTCAAAAAGGTATAAAATAAGAGTTTGGGTTTTTTATATGTAATACTTTTGCTACGATTCTCGGTTCTTTTGTTGGGATTGGGGGTGGGGGGACTTGTGGGGTTTTGTTTGGCTTTAAAGAGATTCCTGTCCAACACGTGAGCACCACCTTTTGGCATAAAGTTTGTCAAAGCCACACAAGTCAGCTAGCACTCCCTGCTTTATTCTTGTGTATTCTAAATGCAAAAAAAAAAAACACCTTTTCAGCCACACTTGGAAAGTTAGCTTAGGCAGGGAAGGTGGTGGTGCGGATTTTGCTCTTTTGAAAGTACAAACAAAAACAAAATGCAAAGTTCAGTGCTTCCATCCTGAAAGTTTTGTTTCTGCTCTGGTTTTGGTGTAAAGTCTGAGGGGAAGGAAAAGTTCATAGAAGTTGGAGATTCAACACTTAAGTTTGGCAGGTTTCAGTTCCTTTACTTGCGTGTGCAGTGTCTTGTGGACAGCTAGTGTTCTGGACTGGCAAAATCCTTTCCCACATTCTTGACACTTAAAAGGCTTTTCTTTAGAATGGATATATCTAGGAAGAGAACAAAAATAAAATGTCAGAAATAACTAACCTAAACTCAGCAGTGAGCTACCTGATGGAGAGCATGCTGGAGGTTTTTACACCTTCTGCTGAGATCGAGAGTGCTGGCATGCAGCACTTGGGTGAATAATCCATGCCCGTGTGGGCAAGAAGAGAGGGGGATATCAGGTCTTACAAGGCTGTCTTTCCTATGGATAAACGGCTTCTCTCTAATTTTGGGATCAACAGGCTTCATGTCTTCATAACACTTCTGAATAATCATAAAGGCAGAGGACACAAGAGCATGCAAAGGGAAATATCTGCGGAAGCTAAGAAGGAGGATATACAAGTCATTTTTGTGGGATGCATAACTACAACAGGCCTGACTTCCAAAGTGAGCTATCTGAGCTTCTCCACCAGCAGTGGGCAAAGGAAAACTGAGAGGGAATGCTGTCGCCTGTCAGGAACATGGCTTTTCTTACAGGCAACTTCATGAGTGTAGGTGGGTAACTGGGAGAGTATAGCTAGACAAGGAAAAAAGGACAGAAGAAATGTTACCTGTGATCCCTCAGGTGATCCTGTCTTCTGAAGGCCTTGTGGCAAATGTCACATGTGTAGGGCCGTTCATCAGTGTGGGTCCTTTCATGGATCAAAAGGTTGTAGGACTTGGTGAAGTGCCTGCCACAGAATTTACACACGAACTCCTTCTTGGTTTTAGAAGGTAACCTTCCCCGTGTGGGTTTCTTCTCTGGAGAGAGTTTAGTCACCTCAAGCAAGGACCCCAGCCCTGGGGGTGAGCCGTGACTGTCTGCCTGTCCCAGTTTAGAGTGATCCTCTTGTGTGGCAGCCACTGCTAAGTTGGCAAAGTCAAAGCGGGGTTTGGCTTTGAGGGTCACATTGGTTGCCTCTTGCTTGGGCTGGATGACATGTGGAAAGAGTGGGAAGGTCGGTAGCTGGAACCGTGCATCCACTAGGCTTGACACACTGGGCACCTTGGAGAAGGAGGAGCGGGGTAGATGCATGGCCGGATACCCCAAAGTCCATTGGTGCAAGTGTACGGCGTGCAGGGCACTGAAGCCATAGAGATTGGAGAGGTGCTCAGAGGGCACAGCAGGCAGCCCATTGAACGCTTGCAGGAAAGAGTAGTTGGTGAGCTGGAGGGAAGGATGGATAGGCACTGGGGCCGGCAGGGTCTTACTTCCCATGGTAGCCACACAGGAGGAGGATCCTGGGAGCAGGGGAGGAAAAGATCTGGAAAAAAAAAAAAAAAAAAAAAAAAGGATGGAGTAGGGAAAAGGGAGAGGTGGAGTTATACAAAGATAAAAGTAGAGTAAATTTTTCACCTCTCCCCTCATTAACGCCCTTCTCCAAAGCCACAGGAGGACACTGCCTTAGAGTTGGAGAGATATGAAAAGCTCTTGGCTGTGAGTGTATCCCCCCAGTCTCCAGACTCTCATCATCTCTCATACACAAAAGTTGTACCCCAATCACAATTATTCACCTCCAACAGTGCCTCTGTGCTGTGTAGACCTGCAATAATGCTCTACATAGAGACAAAAAAAAAAAGATGTCATTTTGGCCAACAAATTTCAAACTTCTCCCATGTAATTTTAAATCCCTTCCTGAGCACTCTCAGCCTTTAGAAAATAGTTGGACACAGCCCACAAAAACTGCCTTTAACCCCAACCCTTGAGGTGATGTGGGAGGAGGTGCAGAGAGCTCACTGCCTCTGGGTCACTCAGGTCCCTGTGGTCTGGCATCAGCCAAGCCTCTGCCTCTGGGTTGGTGGTGGCAGTTGGGTGACCAGAACTGCACGTCCTCCCTCATTCAAAAAGGGAAAATTCCTGGTTTTATTTTTTCATAGGGGGAAATATTAGCCAACATCACTCTCTTGTGTACTGAAAAAATGAAATGGAAAAAGCTCAGTTTGGGTGACAAATCCACAGTGCCATTTGCTCTCCCAAGGGGCAAGTGCCTGGCTTCAAGCTCACATCCTAATCTAGGCAATCACTTAATTAGAACCCTTCAAAAAGAAAATAGGAGAGAGCTGGAGGGACACTCAGCTCACCAGCTGCAGGGCTGCAGGGCCACAGCCCTACCCCTGGGCTGGGTGCCACCACTTTGCTCTGTGTTTCAGGGTCCTGCCAAGCTCCTAGCCTCCCCTCTCAGCCAGATGCCTACCCATTTCACTCCACAAGCAAAACATGTTGCAAGGCCGCAACAGTGAGATGCATCTGGCCCTGCTTGCAAATTCAGTCCTAGCTGCTGTCATCCGTTTGGCAGGAGATGCCTCCCAAGGGTTGGTGGTTGGGACACAGCTTCCTCTCTTTGTGGGTGTGAGAGAGCACCCACAGCTTTTGGAGGCGTTACATCCCTGCAGCCCAGGGAGCCTCCTCCTTACTCCACAGCCTATACTTGCTTTCTCCTTAGTGAACTCCAGGATTTGCAGTCCGTGGACCTGTTTTCCAGCTGAATCCTCACAGGGTCCCAATAAAGACCCCGCAGGTGCTCATAAGATCCTCACAGGTTTGCTGCAGTGTTTCCACAGATCCACATAGCTTCCACTATAGATTTCCTGCTGAGTCACCATAGAATCCTCACAGGATCCCAGCAGCGCTCAGCCTGGAGTTTGTCCTCATGTGAAGAGTAAAGCCCCTTTGGAGAAAAGGAGACAGCAAAGTGCTGCAGAGCGGTAATCGTCCCTCAGGGCTGGAAGATTGGGTGGGTGGAAACCAGTGGTGGAAGAGGTCTAAAGACCAGGGAAACAAATCTGATTTATAAGTGAGCTGCTGCTCAGACTGAGGAGCTGCGGCTGGGAGGGTGTGAGAGGGAGAAGCTTTTTCTGTGCAGTTCTATATGCCGGGCCCACCTTTCACACCACTTTACATAAATCAGCAGCAGGAAGATAGACTCAAACCTCAGAGGAATTCCATTGCAGTGACCCAGAATAAGGGATTGTGACATTTTGCCTTTTTTAATTCGATACATTTTGGGTAGTGGCTGATTAAAAAATGCAGACGTTACATTGTCCCTCTCCTCTTTTTTTTTTTTTTTTTTCCTTTCTTTTCTATTTCCTTCCATTCCTCTTTAAAAAGAAAAAAAAAAAAAAGAAGAAGAAGAAAAACAAACAAAACTGTTTAGGGGCAATGAATCAACCATACTGTTCTGTTGTTCAACTGGGGAAATGCTTTTTAGTTAGTGCTGCCCGTATGCTTCGCGTGTCCACTTCGCAGCACAAATGCCTCAATCAGTGACCTCGAGTACCAAATTTATGGAAAACACTCTCTTCTTGTACCTGAAATGTATTATCTGCCTGTCACAACGGCTATGTGCCTACTTTCCTGCCGAGGCAGCTCTAGATTTCCCAAGCATGAAATATACTATTGCAAACTGAGTTAATTTCTAGCCTTACCCCTCTTTCTTTCTCCATAAACTAAGAAAACATTTGCTATGAAATACATAAACTAAAAATTACTGTGTCTATTTGGGTAAACACTTGCTCAATAACATTTAAAAAGATTCTTTTGATTTCCCAAATTAAGAAGTAGGCAGAAAGGAGAAATACCGTAGTGTCATAACAGTATCAGCAGCGCCCATGTTTGTTTGTTTGTTTTGTTTTTTTTTCCCAGAGAAGTTGCAACACTTAAAAAAAAAAAGTAAAAGAAAATAAAGAAAAAAAATAAAATAAACAAAGGAAAAAAAATAGGAAGGAGAAAAATAATAATAATAAATAATAAAAAAAAAGGAAGAAGAAAAGGGGAGGTTGGAGCAGAGCGTTCACGTTAGTACAAGATTCTTGGCACTTTTCCAGAAATGTAAGTTATACTTTTGCTCTGTGCGAACGGGATAGTCAAAAATACAGATGAAGAACAGAGTATTTCATACAGAAGTCCCCTCTGCGACATCAAAGCGAGCGGGTCGCACAGCGCGGGAAGCCTCCGCTCTCCCGCTGCCCGAAGAGATCAACGTTTCTTTGATTTCCGTGTCACCTCCACCTTTAATTCTGTTTCATGTAAATAGATCGTTATCGGGGCTTTTTTTTTAAATTTTGTTTTATGTTTTTTTTTTTTCCACAGAAGAAGACCCCTCGACTTCTCTGCTTGAATTCCCCCAACAATAAAACTGTGCGGGGTTTTCCTTTTTTTCTTAACACAAACTAGCTCGGTGAGTAATTAAGAACAAACCACTTGTGTTCTGACTGAAACAAATCCCACTCATGCCAAGATAAATTTACCCTGCAAAATAGGATCATAAACTTGAAAGACTACATCTGTCTCCAGCTTTCTTACCCTTTGTCCTGTTTCAAGATACGGTAATGCTATTGTCCAGTTGCCATTGTTTTAAGACCATTGTAAACTTAACCTTCCAGATTAAATTCTACCTCCTCTGTTCGCCATAAAGAAAAAAAAAAATAGAAAAAGGGAAAGAAAAATCCACCAGGCTTTTTGCTGGTACCTTAGCAAGGGGCGAAATTAAGTGGATTTTTAAGTCACCTTGTAGCTACCCTGTGTTTTTCCTTTCTATCTTGGATTATCAATTTCCGATCTGCCCTTTGAAAGGGATATTTGTTACATTAAATACCTGACTCATAAATAATGAGGTTTGCTAATTAGTTCCACATGGAAGAATGGAGGAGGTAAATTACCCTGAGAATGTTGCTTATTTTTGCAAACATGATAAAGTAGGGGACATAAAATGCTGCATTCTTGAGGCAGTCTCAAAGTACAGCAAGCAGGTTCATCTGTCAAAAAAAATGTCCCTCTCTTTGGCTTTAAATTCTAGTGGTAGCCCTGTTCTTTCGACACGCATCAGTGTACAGCATTTTACCACCTACCTATTTTGTCCACTTTTGAGGGAACGAGATTTTTCCTTCCTGTCAGTTTAAGCTACGAAACAAAGCTTAGAATTTATATGTGTTTAGGAAACTAACTGGAAAGGGAAAAACTGGAAATTAACTGGAAAATTGCCCTTTCGCTGCCCATTATTCGAGCGCGGTGTTCTTGAGAAATAAAGTGCGTTGTTCAGCACAGATTTTTTAGAAGTATTAATGAAGTGTGCAGAATCTATTAAAGCAGGTTTATTCGGGGCTAATTGAGCGTGAAAGAGTTAATTGCTAACATTAATGAGGACTGCAAAGACTCAGTCAGCATGTGCCTTGGATATCTCCACTCAATCCTTATAAAATCATCATTCACGTTTTATCGCGAAATCAGTGTTGACAAGTTCCTCCAGACCACCACTGCGAAAGCGGATGAATGCGCCGGATTTTAGTTAATAATAATAATAATAATAATAATAATAATAGCCAGGGAGCGAGTGCACCGGCAATGGCTACGCTTCCCGGGGCAACCTTTATCCAAAACAACCACCACCACATCTCGGGTCTGAAGGCTAGGGGGACAGTGACCCCAAGGGCGGGGGGTGGTAGCAGGGCCATGTTCCTCAACCCTTTCCCTACGGAAGCATTTAGGTTGGTTTGAGAGTTCTCTGTGGGTTTTTTTATCCCCTTGGGCGTAAAAAGGCCCCTAGCACAAGGCTCTTCCTCTCTTTCTCCCTAGAAAGACGCCCGGTGCCTTCCCTGCGCAAGAATTAATCGTCCTTCCTTTCTTCCGACAGCAGGAAGGATTTCTTCCCTCGATACTCCCAGGTTCCCACGGCCGCAGCAGGCATAGCCGCGGGCTGGGGGAAGACACTGTGGATGACAGGGCCCCAGGCCATGCCCAGGCCGGGCCGAGAGAGGGCCAGCCGCCCCTGAGCTGCTCCCCGCACAGCGTCCGCCGCCGGGTCCCGCTTTGCAGGGCTGCCCCTTAGCGTCTGTTGACTTCGGACTTACTGAACTGGACGTCCAGTGCACCTGCCCGGGACACGGCGCTCACCCTCCTGCCCTGACCTTTTGTGACAGGACGAGTCCCGCAGAGCCACGGTCAACTCCGAAACCCTCTATTTTTATAGTTTCCCTCCCAAAAGCCAACTATAACAACTATACCCTAATCCTCAGCTTTGCGCTGACACTTTATAGGCTCGGCCTCGAGAGAAGCTCAGTTTCGCCCTACACTGAACTTGTTTCGATCCATTCAGACAAATACAAACATCAGGTTCTCTTCTATTAGGGCCTTGGGAGGAAGCAGAGAAGGGCTCTCGGACCTTAAAACATTAAACATGAGAAGAGAGAGAAGAGAGAGGCGAGAGAGAAGAGAGAAGCGAGAGAGAAGAGAGAGGAGAGAGAGAAGAGAGAGGAGAGAGAGAAGAGAGAGGAGAGAGAGAAGAGAGAGGCGAGAGAGAAGAGAGAGGAGAGAGAGAAGAGAGAGGAGAGGAGAAGAGAGGAGAAAGAGAAGAGAGAGGAGAAGAGAGAAGAGAGAAGAAAAAGTAAAGAATAGAGAGAGAAGAGAGAGAAAAAAAGTAAAGAATCGATAGAGAAGCTGAACTTTCAAAGGACATCCAGGCTTCTGTTCTGCAGCTTGTATGCGTCATTTTTAGCTATGGTTAAAAACACAGCTCCTCCTCAAGGGGGGATAAACAGCTTTGAAAGGGGAAGACAAATCTTTAAATAGCATCAAAATAGCAGAGCCCCATGTGAAGGCTTCCCACAGCCCTCCACCCGCTCCACGGAGAACAGTCCTCCTCACGTGAACCACAACTTCCCTACTTCTGCACCATCGAGGGGATGGAGGAAGATAGGGGAAAAGAAAGAAAGAAAGAAGGGAGAGAAATGGAGGTGTTTGCATCGATATCCCCAACCCCGAGGCTTGGCAAAATTAAAAAAAAAAAAAAAAGGAATGAGTTGCTCTTTTTATTTACCTAATCCCGATCTGTGCTCCACCGCTGGCAGCAGTTAAAAGATCCTGGGCTAAATGTGAGCTGGTAAAATAGAATAATAGGGAAAAAAAAAGTAACAGGAAAAAAAAATTGCAAGAGGTTGGTGTCAGTGTCTGTGCTGGCCCGGGGGGCACAGCGCTGTCCCCCCACCCCACTGCTCCTCCGGCGGGACCGGCAGATCCGAGCGAGCAGCGGGGCCAGGTGCCCCGCCTGATGGACACGGAGCTGCGCTACCTCCTCCGGCTCCCGGCGCCGTCTGTGTTTGCTGGAGTGCAAACGCGCCCGGGAGCAGCCGAGCTCAGACTGAACCGATCCCTTCCTTCCAGCCCCCTCCTTATTTCAACCCCCCCCCCCCCCAGCTCCCCCCTCAACCTCCCACCAGACTCTGGGCATGCGCACGCCGGGAGAAAGTTTCTGGCTGGGAAGAACCAACTTTTCAACCCTCTTCTCCCGAAGGCGCAGCACCTCGGGGCTCGTCTCCCGCCAGTGCCTGATCTCGCCCCCTCCCCGCTCTCCGCGTCCTCTGCCTCCCGCGAGGCATCTCCCCACGGCCTGCTACGAGCGGACCCCCGCGGCCGAGCAGCACGGAGGAAGGAGCGGGAGTGGGGGTCCCGTGCTTTCTGCACTGTTCCAGCCGCGCTGCCTGTTCCGGCCAGGTCCGCCCCTCCACACCGTTCTGTACCGCTCCCCTCCGCTCCCGGCCGGCCTCGCTGCGCCCCCTCCCCGCAGATCCGCGGGACAGGACTCTCCGGAACCTGCCAGGAGGGAAAGCAGGAGAGTACAAAGGCAGAAAAAAAGGGGGAAAAGAAGGGGGGGGGGGGGGGAGGGCTTGGAGAGTGATCCACTCCAACCATGGAGATATGGGGACTGCACGTTGTTCCCCCTCTCTGAGAAGACCCCCCGAGAGAATCCCAAGGGCAGGTTAACTGCAAAGAGTCGATCCCAGGGGTAGAGCCGCTTCCCACCCCTGCCCCAGCATCCCTACCGGTTCCCACTTTTCGCCCCAGCTCCCCTGACCTCTGTGCCTTCCTCCTGCCCATCCTGCTCCCCGGAGCGGGTCTGTCCGTCCCTGACCCCCCGGATGGGATCCACGGCGTGCTAAATCCCGCGGATCCCTCTCGGATCGGGAGCCGCGGAGCCCTCCTTAGTCGGGGGAGGCAGACTACCCGGGTGAAGCAGGCAAAGCAAAATAACCCTCGAAAGAAAAAGGTTAAACGTGCTGTATAATTAATCCTGAGGCCATAATCTCCTTGCCTATTTGTTTTTCTATTCATCCATCCATTCACACTCCTTTAGATCCGTGAAGGGGGGAAAATTGCTTGGGTGTATTACATTGTTCCTAGGAACAGGGTAATATAATACGCTAGCGAAGACAGATCCGTCAGGATAACATGGTACCGTGCTCAGGGACAAGCATGTGGTTTTTTTATCTTTCGTGTCGCTCCAGTTGTTACACTGATTTTTGCCCATCTCCGAAGGAAAAGCAAACAAACAAATAATAATAAAAACATGACCAAAGCAGCAACGAGGGAAAACTACGTTATCATCCTGCAGAATGAGCGCTCATGCACACGACAGTGGTGTGGTGAAGCAAGCCTTTAGCACTGCCATTTCACCCCCAAAACATCTCTGTTTCTGAGGAATCCGGGGTCCAGTTCCGCTCACCACTCTGGGCAGGCGAAGAGGTTTTCGTTCGCTCGTTTTGTAAACGAGTGGCATTTTTATGAGGCAAAGGCAAACCCAAAACCTCTCTCTCAATCCGGCTTCTCCTATTCTCTCGCACTTCGTGCTATTATTTTCTTTCTTTCTTTCTTACCGTTCCCTTTCTCATCCTCCCCCCCCCCCCAGCCTCTTCTCTCTTCTTCCTTCCCCCGCCCCCCCAAATAAATCCCAAACCTTTGCACTTTTATTCCTGGTCTGGGGGTGGAATTATGGAGAGTGCGATCCTGTGCCCGATGCTGTAAGTTGATGCTTTCGAATGAGTTTGCATTTTCCAAAATAGTCTTCTTGTCCTGTTGTCAGAACACAAATGGAAGATCCCCAAGTGTCCCCAGACCAAGAAATTGACCGGAGATACGTGCTTCTAGATGAAGATTTCTGTTTTCCCAGAGGAAGAATCTTGATACAGCTGGGGGTGGGTGCGTACATTACTGAAACAAAAATCGCAATTACCCTGAGAGAAGCAGCAGATTAGTTGAGATGGCAAACACGGCATCAGCAATGATTACCTGCATGTGCTGCCTTCAAAGGAACAAAATACATAACAATTAAAAAAATGCGCTTTCAGTTACAGAAACCATCATTCCCAAAGAAATACTTATGCATCGAAATAAAGGGCAGAAAAAGATCCTAGTGTCTAAAGGGGAAGGGGGCACAGAAAATTATTCGCACGCGAAAAGAGTTTATAATCAAAGCGGGACGTTGGGATATTATTCTATCCCAGAGTATTACTGTAAATGTAGCTGAAAGCTGCCTGGATAACGTGTAGTCTGATATTTAGGTATTTGTTAAAAATAAAATATTTGGACGTGTCACTGGCGATTGAACTGAAGTTTCAGGTTAACTGTCTCGTTAAGTGCATTTGTTTTAAATATTTGGTGTTTAAGTTATGACGGGTATGCCGTTCCAAAGCCTTTATTCTCGGATGGATTTTTATGATGTCCCTTGCTAATTTGCATTATGTCAACTTGCAACGGTGGGGAGCCTAATACCGGGAACGGGATACAAAACCACTATTAGCACTGACACACAGGGAATACGCTGAGCTTTTCCACAGCAAAGATCTGCTGTCGATTAGGAATGTTACAACTTCAAGAGACTCATAAAAAGTGAAGGCATCTGCTCCCAAAGCCAGACACGTTTGTAGGATTTAGATGTGACAGCGAAACTCAGTTCGTTTCAGGAGAAATCTGCGGGGTGATGGGGGAGACCAAAATCCTTTTCCCTACATTCCACCTGTGTCCCCTCCTCCAAACCTTCCCCGAACCCATTCTGCTCCATGCAGAGTGAAGGCCCCCCCACGGGCTGTGCCATACGTTTTGTGGGGAGCAGCACCCAGAACGGCACCATCCGGCTACTGCACCAGAGCATCCTCCCCGCTCCTCCTCCGCAGCACCGGGGCCGGCACCGTGCGCTGCCTCCTGACCACGCCGGTGCTGGTTCCGAGCGGGCGGTTTCGTGCCCCGGCGCCTGAGTGGACTTAAGGGGAACGAGGATTTCACCCTGGAACCAGTCCCCTTCTCTCCCTTCGGGAGCCAGTTGCCCTTGTCACCTCGTCTCCAACGAATTCTGGATTCGAGGACTAATCCTGCGCAGCGCAGGTACTTGGGGCCGCTCCTCTGTTTTAAGCTCCTGTGAATGCCGGGCATCCCTGGATGTACCTACATGCGTACTGGGAGAGGGCTGCACAACCTGGCTGATGTTCCTCTTTTCTCTCTCAGCTGGGAGATATCCAGCTTCACCTCAGGGACTCTGCCAACTTTGGCAAGACTAACGATTCCCGGCCCATCCTGTAGCCATGTAAAGGGTAAAATTCCCTTTTGCTTCCGTGGAACATTCTCCCCACCGGGGAACTGCGCTTGTCCCTCGAAAGATCTTTTTTTGAGGAGAAACAGCAATGCCACTTGCGAAGCATCAGTCGCAGGCGCTTCTCAAGGGCTGCTAGAAGAAGCGGGTCCTGCTGGGCAGGGTGGGGATGTTTGACTGCTCCTTGTCCACCAAACATCTCTCTCCCAGCAGCACGGCGGTTGATGGGGGGTGGCTGGTCAAAGCTGCCTCTGATCGGCAGCCCTGCTGTTTCAAAATCTCCCGGGGGAAGGGAGCGGGGAACTGGGCAGAGCAGTCGGCTCCGCTCTGCGGCGTTTCCAAAGCCACTCCGCGCCCGGAGCTTCGCTGGGGGAATGGAGCCAGCGCCGGCGGCGGGAGCGCAGGGAAGAGAGAGCACAAGTGCACTGCGGCGTAATCCCCTTGTCCTCATGCCTCTCCGGGCAAGATGACCCCCCCGAGACAGGCCCCAGCTTAGCAGTGGCATCTGGGGGCTACAGATATATATAATTATCTTTTTCCTGCTTTCCTTCGCTTTGCCTGTTTTTTAACTCTTCCTGCTATTTTGGTGGTGACCGCGGTGAAGGATTAGAGTGTGTGGGTTCTGACAGCCCCCCCTTCCTCGGGTAAACCGGACTCAGAAACGGGGGAGCCACGAAGGGAAACGAGCACGTCGGGGGTGAGCCCAAAGCTCGCTAGAGCGCGCACGGGAAGCGCGGGGTCCACGGAGACGAGCGCCGGCAACAGCGCGGGAGTTCCGCACCCCTTTTCCGAAACCAGCTCTCCTCTTTTTCCTCCCGCCCCAGGTACCCAGTTCACTCCTCAGGTCCCATGTAGCCTTATTATTTTAATGAGCTGCTAATAACAAGACGCGGAATAATAGCGGCAAAACAACGCGGAAACTGCTCCCGCGGTGCGAGTAAACGCTCTTCTGATGGTGGCTCCCGCCCCAGATCGCCAAAGGAAAACCGGCACTGAGATGGTTATAACGTTGTTATGCCAACTTCTGCAATTTTATGAAACTTTGCTTCTAAGGCTTCCTGAAGATAAAATCCAAACTTCGGAGCATCTCCATTTTGTTAGCGAGAGGAAAATCGTTTGATTTTTAGGGCGGTGTTGAGACTTGGTTTAGCGCCTTACTTATGTATCTGCCCCTCTCTACTAGCTCCTGCAGAGAGGGAGCGATCCGCCGACGCGTAAGCTCAGCGTCTCCGCGCCGTGGGCTGGTCACCCAGCAGGGACAGACCTCTGCCAGCAACTGCTGCGGGCTCGGCAAGGAGACCCAGGGCGCGGACTAGACGGATAGGGAATTTGTCTTCAAGAATCACAATGGATTTTGCAAGCCATTAATTAAGTGTAAAATCTTCCCCCGCCT
>JASSUY010026240.1:0-43509 GCA_032466535.1 Forpus xanthops | reverse complement strand
AACAGGGGAAGTTTAGATTGGATCTGAGGAAGAAATTCTTTACTGTAAGGGTGGTGAGGCACTGGAATGTGTTGCCCGGAGAACTGTGAATGTTCATCACTGGCAGTGTTCAAGGCCGGGTTGGACATAGCCTTGGGTGGCATGGTTTAGTGGGATGTGTCCCTGCCCATGGGAGGGGGATTGGAACTAGGTGATCTTAAGGTCCTTTCCAACCCTAACTATTCTATGATTCTATGATTCTATGAAGTCAATATAGCTTCTACCTGCAGTAGGTGCTAGATCGTACACCTACTTTCAAGAATCTCATTAAAACTGAAAAATGAAAGCTTTTCTGGTGCAAGAAGTAGTTGGAAAGGTAGTAGCCCTGTCCCTAGGACTTACTACAAGCAACACATGTCATCAATTCAGCATCTCTTTGGGCTTAGCAGGACTGGAGATAGTAATACAACAGTACAGGGTTCCAGGTTTTATATGCTAATTATTTGGGATCTTGTTCTGGCTTTGTTCACACAGATCCTAGGATACATAATGAAACCAAGCTCTAAGTTCAGTCAGTTGCCAGTTCTCATATGTCCTTACTCTGGAAGACTGAGCATCAGAGCCCAAAAGCACATTCAATCCATGTGCAGTAGCATGAGGGAAGATTTGACCAGAGGTTGTGTTGCAGAACTCTGACCCTCTTCCTGCCGTGAGCACTAAGGCATTTCATTTCCATGTCTTTGAAACGCCAACAGCCATGCCTGTCCAGAACAGAAAGCAGAGTGTAGAGGTGCTGAAGTTTGTTAAGATCCCGTGCAAGACAACCCTGCAGCCTTGGGCAGGCTCCTGAGGCAGCTCTCCTGGGTAAGGTTGATTGATTCACAGCCTACAGCTCAGACATGTGGGTGGTATTTTAAACAGCCAGGGCCTTGGAAAGCCTCCATGGGGGGGTCAGAGCCTGGCCCAGTAGTCAAGGGGGTTAACTTTAAAAACAGGTTTGGGACATGCACTATTTCAGTGAATAGCTGGGACTGTCACTATTTCAGCTTTTTGGAAGTAACAGGAGAATCCAGTGCAGGACTAAAAGACGTGCACTGGGATCACCTTCCCCAATGCACACAAATATGTTGTCAACAGTTAGTGACCCCAGTACTGCTTTCCTTCAGCTGGCTGCAGCTCTGCAACTAATTGACCCATGCTGCTGGCAGACACAATGGCCAGCCCTCTACAGGGGACAAGGACATTTTTAATTCCATGACATCAGTCCCCAGTTCTCTAAATCATATCCATACCACTTCTCTTCTATATAATGCTGATTGCCAGAGGCCAGTTGATCCCTAGCCCTGTACACTGCTGACGTGACATGACTGAAGCAGCCTTGGAGGTCCAGTTTCATTGCACACACATCTATGTGAGTAACATGTTCAGTAACAGTAATTTCTTAACAGCTGCAATACTGTGTCATCGTGGTTTCAATTTCTTGTACTCAGTAGAAAGGTGTTATTTTATCACGAAGCATTACTGTTGTTCATACTGAACTAGTGTCTGGCTAAAGTAGATAGAAATACTGATCTGGAAAGAATTTTATTATTTAGAACAACCCTAAAATGAAGTTTATTGCAGATAATGTATATGAAATCAGAATTTTAGTGGTATAATCACTCACAATGTCTTTCCTGGTTTTAGCAGGTTCTAAATATAGAAACTTTATAGAAAAAAAAAAAAAAGGCATTCTTTTGTTTTGTTTGTTTGGTTTAGCCTTAGCTTTCATAAAGGTTATAAATTCCCACTGAAAATACATGGAAATAATTCTGAGGGATCAGCTAAAAGCCACAAAAGTAAAGCAAGTTAAGAGTCAAGTCGGAAAGACAACTTTCAATCATACATAGCTATGCAGAAGTGTTAGAAATAAAGGTCATCTAACAGGGAAGCTTCTTGCATCAGGTGATCCTAAATACCAAATATGCTGCAGTACCTCAGTCCCAGGGGAAGGTTAGAAGTGAGAGGATTTCAGCCCAAACTGAGAACTTACTGCTATTTGTGGTTTGGGGTCAGGCCCTTAAGGTTATTTTCAGATAGGCGTTTGTGTGTAAGACTGTAGGAATAATACAGTCAGGGCATATTGAGCGGACAGGGCCATCAACATCTCATATTGCAAGAGCAATCCTGAAGAAAACTCGCCACCTGCTGGCCAGCCCCCTCCTGGTGCTCCACTTTTCTCCCCGGCATTTACTAATATCGTCATTTATTAGTTCAGAGCAGGTGAAGTCGTTCACAGTTCATGCTCTCTCCAGTTAAAGCCTCGATTTGGGAAGCTTCTGTCTTAAAGAAAAAAGATATTAATCTGAAAATCTCTGTGTGACACTGTTTTGAACTGATGATTGGAGACAGCACTAATCAAATATTTCAGCATGAATAATAGTCCCCCAAGGCTTACATGGTTTTGTATGGGTGAGTTTTGTTAATACTATTTTAAAATGTATATATCAAATTCTTTTCCCCTTTATGATTATATCAGGAATCATTGTGGTTTCCTTTTGTTGCACCAGAGTCTTTTATTTGCTGTTTCTACTAGTTTTATTTACTGTTACTAAAGAGTTACTGGAGATTTTGACATCTTATTAGAAATAGTTTTCATTCTTGTAATGGCAAAGGGAACACCTCTCTATGCTAAAGCTCACCATCTTATAACATACCTTTTCACATGTAGACATTTGGTAAGCAGCACTAGGCTATTTAGTAGAGGTGACAGGTTTTTTTTTTCACTTAATTAAGTCAGGTATATAATGTTACCTTTTTTCCTACTGTGTCTGCACTACAGACAGCTAAGCTAGATGGCAGATCTCACAGATTCCAATCCACTTTGGGTAGGCCATTGCACAATAGCCCCAAACAATGTCTACATTCTACAAAGCTAATATTGGGTTTACAATATCTTTCTGGGGACTGTGAATGCACATCCAGCAGGTTTTGTATTCAGCAATGGAGAAGGCACTGAAGATTGGGTTCATCCAGATTCAGTGACCAAGTGTCCCATGCAAGGGGGCAGCACTAAGTGTGAGGCTAGCCATGTAGCAAGGTGTGGGAATTCAGTGATCAGTATAGTCGACAAAACAGAGAAGGAAAAGTAAATATGGAGAGTTCTCAAAAATGGAAGAGAGCAGTAGAGAAACATGACCTCACTTACTGGAAGCCCATACTTTCAATTGATATTATATTGAAATTTCAATTCAATACTCTCCATCACGAAAATGACAAAGGTACTGAAGTTCAAAAAGAAAAAAAAAAAAAGTAGAAACCAGAAATAATGGAAGAATTAAATAAAGGATGTATATATCATAAAATGTAAGCAAAATACTGAGAAGCCAAAATGGTGATATTGACCAAAAGAGCCAAAATAATTAAAAGAGGTTCCTGTGAGCTCATTTAGAATATAATGGGAAAACAGTCTAACAAAAAGATGAATGCCAAAATAAGAATTTCTGCTCAGTTTGTGGTAATAAGGATGATCAGAGAACACCAGCAGAGTAAACAAATGCAATTAAGCAACTGAGGAGAGGATGTCGCTAGTGTAATGGTGAATGTGAACAATAAACCATGCTTCCCTACCCAATAAAAAGGCAAAAGGGGGTGCAAATGGAGAGGCTTCAGATTAGGTCAACCACTTATACCAATCTCATCTATAGCTTTGCTCAAATCACTTGTTCAGTTCCCTGCTCTGGTATATCCATATGTAAAAGGTAGGTAAAACCACTCACTAAACTGCCACGGATTATGTAGAAAAAAAATTAGATATCGTATTTCATAGAGGGGAAAATAGCTGCTAGAAGTCTGCATTTTCTTTGACTTGGCCTTGTCTCAGCTACCGTTATATTTTGTCCTGGTTTACTCGCAATGTAATTTTTAAGTAATTTTGAGAGAATTTGTCTGGAACTGTCAGTTTGCCAAAATTACTTCCTAAACTGTACATGTTTTCACAAAACCTTGCTCATATAAAGTGGCAGTAAACTGCCAGCGCTTCTTCTGGGGCAGATTTAGGGCAGGATGAGAGACATGGATTCCTGACTTCAAGAATAAATGAACGAGGGAAGAGGGCTGAGGAAAAGCAGAGGTCTCATGTCAAATCGAATATAGTAATCTGTCTTTTGAGCACGTGGCAGTAGTGCCCAGAGAACAGGGACTGCTGGCAGTGCTAGCTGGCTATAATTTTTATGTCCTTCCACATTTGATGAAATAAACTCCATTAGAATCCTGAATTAAAGTGTATCAGGGTTTGGATAAGAAGATAGGATTCAGAAATCAGTTACTGTGGCACAAGCTAGGTTGTCTTATGCCACAGAGCACAAGGAGACCAATATACTGATACAGAGCTACAAAACAGTAGAAACAGCACCTGCTGTAAGCTCATATCCTGGAGGTAGCCTGTCCATACCTTCATTCCACCTACATTCAAATACTAGAGAAAGAAATCCAAGAATAAACAGTAACACAGGTGTTAGGACATTTGTGGTTGGTGAGGAAAGCTTTAGATAAATTATGACAGAATAAGATGGAAGATCAGAGTAAGAGCATCTCATATTGCACCTCATATCCACAATTAGGCTAGTGACTATCCCAAATAACTTTCTCTACTCTTTCTGACTCCGATGGGAAAAAATTCCAGGCTTAACCAGCTGAAGACGTTACATACATCTTAGAGCTAGGAGTAGAGTCTCAAAACTGAACTTTAATCTTCACTAACTGCTGTTCTCTAGTCAGACATCACAACTTCTTCAGGCTAGTTGCTACCCTGCAATCATTACCATCCCCTCCCAAAGAAGGGCAACCCTGGAATCAGGTAATAGTGATTTTTCTCGCCTGTGGATAGTTATCCAAGGGGTAGGTCTGTGCTTACATTTTTGATGTTCCTTAGAAGCTGTAAAGGCTGCCTTTTAAATCATGACTCTAAGCATAAACCTTAGGGAAGGAATATACCTTAAAGGTATCACTGAGACCTACAATTATGGGAAGAAACTGAAACTAGAAACTCAACCTGAATGTTTTTACTGAGTCAAGGAAGTTTGGTCCTCACTGTCTGGCAATCCTGTTTTGTACCACTGCTGTGGTTTAACCCCAGGCAGTAGGTAAGCCCCATTCAGCCACTCACTTCCCCCTCCATGCCATTGGCATGGGGGAGAGAATAGGAAGAGTGAAAGTGAGAAAACTCATGGATTGATGTAAAGCCAGTTTAAACAGGAAAATCAAAATTGGTGTACACAAGCAGAGCAAGGTAAAAAATTCATCCACTGCTTCCATTCAGGTGTTCAGCCATCTCCAGAAAAACTGGGATCTGTCATGCATAATGGTGCCTGGGAAAACAAAACACCGTAACTCCAAATGTCCCTCTTCTTCCTTCTTCCCCCAGATTTATATGCTGAGCATGACGTCACATGATATGGAATATCCCTTTGGTCAGCTGGGGTGAGCTGCCCCAGTTGTGTCCCCTCCCAAGTCCTTGTGCACCCCCAGCCTACTTGCTGGTGGGGTGAGGAGCAGAAAAGGCCTTGACCTTGTGCAAGCATTGCTCAGTAATAATAATTCTGCATTATCAACTCTGCTTTCAGCACAAATCCAAAACATAGCCATCTATCAGCTACTATGAAGAAAATTAACCCTATCGTCAGCAAAAAACAGCACAGTTACCGTCTCAGTAATTTCTTATGCATCACTGTAAAGCCACTAATAATTATTTGGAGTTTTGTTTGTTTATTTATCCCTATTAGAAACCCATTTTAGACTCTAACATCCTACCTCATATGTCTCTTGGGCAATTTATTGCACCTATGTGTTCTTGTGCTAATTTAAACTGTTTCTCTTCCTTGGTATTCTTCCTCCTTGTCTTCTGCATTAGAATACAAGTACACTCTGTTTAAAAAGATGAATGCTTCAAATCCAGCTTCCTTTTGAACTTTCTCTGCATCTGTTTAATTTTAAATTCGTACCTTGGCAAAAGATACAGATAAGGTCTTAATGGTGGCTTCTATAGCAATTTAAGTGCCAAAGGTGCTTGGTACCCAAGGCAGGGTACACAGTGTTTGCACATACAGTCACACTCATCCATACAAATAGGCTTGATTAACATACACTACATGAAATGCAGACTCCTTTGGAGTAAGACTGTGCTGTTCACAAACCAGACAGTCAGAAGATTAAGTTAATTTTTTCCAATTCAGTTTACCTAAATAATGTTGTTAGTTACAAATCTACTTTCTGAGCAGATGCATTCTGTCAGTGCATACCTCAGTACCTGAAGTGTTGCTGTGTACAGGCCAGCTGAATTTCTTTCTTCTTAACAGAGATCTTGAGGCTCTCTCATCTCTCTTGACTTGAGGAAGGGAGTCTGCTGAGGAAAGAGAGTATGGACAAGGTTATGTTCTTCAGAGATGAGATTCCTATTGTGGCTGACCATACCCAAGCTCCATTTCTTCCACTGAGATACAAACAATCCTGTCTACTACAGCAGGACTGGTCATCTTTCCATATGGGTGCCATTATCATTTTCCAGTAATGTCTACCTTGAACAGCATAAGGCTAATTCAAACCAAGAGGACAACTGCACCTGCTTCCTCTCAGCCAACAGGGCAGCTGAGCATCCAGATGTTTGTAGCTGTGGTTGAATTTATATATTTTCCATTGACTTCTCACAGGAACTAACAGTATCGCATTCCAGTGACCATACAATACTGGCTTCCTGTCTTACAGGACTATAGTATCCCTTTCACCTTTTTTCTCAGCCAGAGAACTTCCTATTATATTTCTTTTCTTTTTTTTTTTTTTTTTTCTGCAGAAAAATGTTTTGGTTTGAGTTTTTGTTGCTGTGCGTTTTGTGTGTGTGCGTTTTGTGGGTTTTTTTGTTTGTTTGCTTTGGTCTTTTTTTTCTTTTTCGTTGTTGTTTCATGAAGGCTGAATCTGTACTTTATTGTTCTTATTTGCATTCTTTAGACTTTTAGCACCAGTTTTTAAGTCAACTATTGCTAGAATTAGCTGAAATACTGTATTGTTAAATACAGAGGAGATATTGGGGAATATTGACTGGTTTTAGCTTTTCAGATCAGAAGAAAATCACTTCACTTCATGACATTTTACTTATGGATTCTGAATTAAAGTTCTTTCTAATCTGATTTTATTTTAAGTTATTTGATAGATGGCATATTCCCTTTTTTATTTGGCAATGGATGGCAATTCCTTTGCAATGGAGATTGATTTGTGTTTTCACATGTTCATTAACTTGCTGATCATACGTTATTGTTCTACTTTGACTCAACGCATTGTGTTAGAGGTCTCAGCATGGGAATGTAAGTGGTAGACATTCTACAGCATCCCTATCTTCCCCAGATAATAATGAAAACAAAATTTCAATCTCCAAAATATTCTTGCAGAAAAATGTAACAAAAAATGAGTAAGCTTTTTTTAACTGAATCCTTATTATCAGATATTATATTTGTATCACTTGCGCAGCCTGACTTTGAGTGTCAGACTGAAGGTTCTCTTTAAAGCAATCTTCTGCAATGGAGTTTTCCTTCAGTCTCTATGACTTTATAAAGGTAGTCACCTTTGAAGTACAGTGGGCTTAATGCCCATGTACAATGGACTCTGCAGATCCACAGTGAGCTTTTACCGCTGTGACACATGTACAGGGTTTACTATAGTCCAAAAAACCCTGGATGATAGGGAGAAATTAGCCAAAGGATTTATTTTTTTTAAGTGTCTGCTTTGTTGTGCTTTGTTTTGCTGGGTTTTTTAAAAAACTTTTATTACCAAGGGACTGATCACTGGTAATCACTAATAATTATACCTGAAATTATTCTTTTTTTCTGAGTAGGAAGTGTGAAAAATAGCAGGGAAGAGCACCACCTTATTCCGTTTTAGAGATACGCAACGTAGAAGTTTCCCTCTGAAGCAGGCTGCCTTGGAAGTAGTAAAAAGAAGCAGGAAACTGCAGAGTGCTGTCCACCTAACCTATATTAGACCCTATTTCTTTAGCATCTGCTGTACACAAATGCACTCCTGCTATATTTGGCACGGAATCATTTTCTCATGTTGCTTGTGGCCTTCAGGCCTTCAGAATACAAGGTGGTAAAAAAGATAGCCTTATCCTCCTCTCATTCAATCTATGGTTTCTGTGTTGATGCTTCCAGCAAGACTTGCTGAACAATATCAGCGGGTAAAGTGTAGGCTTTGCAATGCACAATTCTGCCTGGTAAGACTTGGCCTAAAATCACCAAATATGTTGGTTTCATGTTTAGTTAAATGAAGGTGATGCTACAGCTCGATGACTTCTCTTAACGATATTTTTCCAAGTAACACATGAACATGCTTGAGCATTTTAAGTTTTATTAAAGATTAATCATTTGAAGAGGTTTTCTTTTTGCAAGGATCACATCACCATTCGTTCATTAAGAAAATAAAACTGGCAGAATTTGTTTTTAAAAGGGGTTTCTGTTGGCGATTGGAGGATGAATGTCTCTGGCTAATTTTCTTTACCAGCTCCCATTGCCAAGAAGAAAAGATGTGCCATCTGTTCATTGATTATGTGGCTGCCTTTTGAGCAGGTACAGATTTCCTGGAAAGATTGAGTTAGAGGGTCTCTTGATATGAGATATTAATCCCTATCTCATATTCCCTGCTGTAGGATTAGGTGTTTTTCTTGCATTACCAAAGCAGTGGGAATGAGTTTTGCAACCACTACATCATAGGAAAGGAAACAAGGTGTCAGAGAGAGGGGGAATCTCCTGCTGTATTCATGGCAGGTGGGGTCAGCCTGAATAGATAGACTGGTTGTAGCCATGGCTCAGGTTTGGAGCTGAACTTCTTGAACTTGGAGCTGTGTCTTCTACACACTTACACAATCCCCAGCTATTCTTTAATAATTTTTTTTTTGGAGGATGGCTACAACCCAAACCAGAAATTTTTATCAAGCAAGCTAGAGAGAGAACCTCAGCACACATTCACTTATAGAGCAAAGGTACTGCCTCCTGAAGCAAAATACTCTAATTCAGATTCCTGTTATAGATCAGGAAGAAGAGGATATATGAGGCTGCACTACTAGCCCTGCACTGTGTGTATATCTCTCCCACCACTCAAGTCACCATCTTTGTACCATGTCATTCACTTAGGAGCTGCGTTTAGTCCCATTTAAGATCAAAGTATAACATTTCTTGCAAGTGTTAGAAAAAGGACCAGAGAGAGAAAAATCCCTACAGTTTCCAGGGAATGGTCCCAATAACGGTTTCATGATCAAGCATGATTTGCGGATGCACAGAGATGTTTGTATGCATGCATGTGCGTGCATGTGCACAAAAGAATAGCACATGTTGCCTTCTTTTGTTGTCAGTCTAATACTTTGGGTACTTTCAAATAGGGTAGAAGCAGAAGTTTCAAATTTCTTCAGGCTGTTGTGGGTCTGAGCCAGCGTCCAATCTACTGCAACATAATTAAAGATGTTTACCTAGTTCTCATCTATTTTTTAAGAAAAAGTGGCTGTGCATTAAGCATAAGTGTGATCAGAGTAATCTTCCCTTCCAGGTTCTAGATATTATGTCTATGGTCAAAGTGCTTAGGCTGGACCCAACACTCAGCTGTCCTATTTTAGGTTACTTTAGGACACTGCATCTGTCTTGATTGCCTACAGAAGCACGCCAAAGCTGAAATATTGATTTTACACACTTTGGGGAATTAGTAGAATTGGAATCATTCTCTGAAACTCAGAATCTTTAGCTGGTACTTAGACACAGTCAATCTGAGTCTCGGGCTTTACTTGCTGCAGGAATCAGAAGGAAAAGCTTTTCCCTCCTCAGTTCCAGGGCTGTTCAGATTTCTGTTAGCTTTGGCCTTTGTTCCACTCCTTTTTCTTTTTGCACTGACACACTCACTATCCCACAACAGCTATTTTGTTTCTTACTATTTGCCCTCAGTGGGCTATCTTTGGCAGATGGTTTCTGCTAAGGCAATGAAGAAACTGTGCACATGTTGAGGAAACTGTTTCTGATGGGAACAGAGTCAAAGCCAATTAAAGGGAGAATTTGTGCGGAGATTCTGTAGCCAAGTTTTGACAGTAAAAGTGTTTACAAGGTGAATTCTCCTGTCAGGCAGAAGAGTAGTTCCTCACACAACTGTTCATGTTCTCAAGAGAGAGGGGGCATTTTGTGTGTTTTAGGTTGTTTGGAAAGAAATCAGCATAATCACCAGGGCTGAGAGGTGCGTGGACAAACTGTGGCCCTTTGCTCTTGTAGCCTGGTTGGACAGGACCTGGAATAGAGGGTGGTCCTTACATACATGTTGCGTCATGGCTGAGGAGAATATAAACACAGCACAGCCAAGATCTGCGATCTAAGAAGACAGATGCAGTGAAAAGTTCATCACCTGCCAGCAGTAAGGTTTATAGCTTTTTTTTTTTTTTTTTTCTTGGGTAAGTGTCTTTATTAAGACCTTGAATACTGGAGGATGAGTATTTGTTACCATACATCTAGCTGCCGGGTATATGCTTATTTGTAACACAGATTTTCCAGGGAAATTCAAATTGAAACTGAGAGAAAAAAAAAAAAAGGTAAATAATTATATAAAAAAAAAAAAACCAAGTTAGATACCTAACTGATGCTTTAGATACTTAAATCCAGCTGTAACTCTTAAGGTGCTTGCTTGGATGAATCCTAGAAGCATACAGGTTTTTGTCAGTAAGATGTCTCTGTTCTTGCATCCACCCAATGTCAGTAAAATGTGTATTCTACACACTTACACAATCCCCAGCTATTCTTTAATAAATTTTTTTTGGAGGATGGTCTAGAACCCAGATTTTTCCAGTTAATATATTGGCTACAACCCAAACCAGAAATTTTTATCAAGCAAGCTAGAGAGAGAACCTCAGCACACATTCACCTATAGAGCAAAGGTACTGCCTCCTGGAGCAAAATACTCTAATTCAGATTCCTGTTATAGATCAGGAAGAAGAGGATATATGAGGCTCTTGTACACCAAATGATGGGTCTAATCTGCTCTGTTGATTGCAATACTGTTGGGTTGCTCCTTGTGAAAAAGGCACAGCCTGGACTAGGCACATAACTTGAGGAGGTATTTAGTCATAAAGCCAGAGGTCGATTTAAACTACAGATGGATTAGGGCAGCAGCTGAAGGCTGGAAATTGATAAAACCCCAGTGTTCACTCTACCTACTTTGTTAATGGCAAAGCTCACCCATCAGGCTTTTCCTTTCCCTCTGGTCAATGTTTAATCCCCTTTGTTCCCTTCC
Organism: Forpus xanthops; assembly: GCA_032466535.1. Classification (NCBI taxonomy): domain Eukaryota; kingdom Metazoa; phylum Chordata; class Aves; order Psittaciformes; family Psittacidae; genus Forpus; species Forpus xanthops. The sequence goes on along the minus strand of JASSUY010026240.1, from coordinate 32,247 downwards.
TCAGCAGAACAGTCCATTCTTGTCTTTGAAATCATGCCTCTCACTCAGAGTGAGCTTCTTAGTAACCTAAAATTGGTGCTGTGGTATGAAGAGAAGCTATAACTCCCTGATAAGATGGAAGGAGAAGCTAAACTCTTTGTTTGTTTTCACTAGTCGAGGTAATTATATACAGAAGGCAGAGTTTTCTTAGTCACTTATGTATAGAGTCACTGAGCATTTTGTTCTGGGGCAAATGATTTCATGGAAAGGCAAATTATTGCAGTGAAGATAGTACAGTACTTAATCTCCAACACGGAGTAGACAAAATACTGCTTAGGAAATATGAAAAACTAAGTCATAACAATATCCATCAATGATATCAAGACACAGGACCTATGGAGGATTGATGCATTTGCTTTCTTCTCAGCTGTTAACAGTATTTTATTATGGATGCTGGGGAGGAACTCTTCATGAGGGACTGTACTGAGAGGACAAGGTGTAACGGGTTCAAACAAATGGGAAGTTTAGATTGGATCTGAGGAAGAAATTCTTTACTGTTAGGGTGGTGAAGCACTGGAATTGGTTGCACAGGGAAGTTGTGAATGCTCCATCACTGGTGGTGTTCAAGGCCAGGCTGGACATAGCCTTGGGTGACATGGTTTAGTGAGAGATGTCCCTGTCCCTGGCAGGGAGGTTGGAACTAGATGATCTTAAGGTCCTCTCCAACCCTAACTATTCTATGATTCTATGATTCTGTGGTTTTTTTTGAAGGACATGTTTCATATATTAACTCCTTTCAGAGTAAATTCAAATTGCAATAAAGCTGTTTAGATATAATGGAAAAAAATGGACAAAAGCTTAACTGAGTACTTCCTATACAAACTACATCCTGTGTGCTGGACAACGGTACTGGAGTTTGCCGTTTGCCCTTTCTTGCTTCTTCTTTATAGACTTATATTTCCCTGAAGCTATCTCTTTTTCTGCTAACACTAGTAAAGTTCCCTGCCTTCATTTGTTGAAAGAAGTATGCATTGACATTGAGGCTGTGCCATTTAAAAAATGTATATGTTTAACAGCAGGGCAGTTACAACTAAAGTCACTAGACAAAAGCATACGTATGAGCATATATAAAGATTCTTTCTTGTTTCTTTCACTATAGGCTCCTAAGCCTCTTTGAAACATGATTTTTTCTCAAAAAAGAAGCTAGATTCTCTGTTGACTCCTTCTGTGACATTTTTTGGCATTAACTTTTCTGTCTCTTAGTTTCCTCTGCTGTAAAACAAAGGTAATAAAGTTTAAAGTTTTTTTTTTTTTTTCTCCCTTATTGTTTTAAGGTCTATAGTAATTCACAGGACAATTCTAGTTTCCCCAAGCTACAAATATTTTGGCTAAAGGGGATATGTGATTTTCAGAGGTACTTGCCCAAAAATTTCTACATCTTGGACTCTGTTAGTTATGTCATGTTAATCATCACAACATGGATATACATTTACATGCAAAAGTTGTAAAAATTGTTGCTTTTGACATTCTTGCTGGGTGTTTGAGAAGAAGGTATATCCAAACCAGTAGAAAGTAGCAATCTTCTTTATAAGAGAGAAATGCGTATTTCCATAATAATGGAAATCTTGCATTCTTCTGATAGGGAAAATTCATCTTTTTATTTGACAAATCTGCAAAAACACCCTTATCCTTACATACAGTAGCCTTTATACCCTTCTTTTCATAGCACATGAAATACATGTGCTACCATTAATGCTTCAGCAAAGCTCTTACTGGTAAGATATCACGTTAACTGAGTACACCCTGTGAGGAAGAAGCTCAATTAATAAGCAACAAGAAAGAGTCATCTGTTGAGGAAATGGTTAAAAGAGGCAAAAGTGCTGTAAAACAATATCAGAGAACTCACATAATCCCAGCTTGATGCAATTACTCTAACATGAATTTAAAATAAAATTAAAGTTAACAGTTTAAACTGATGTTTGAGGGATTTTATAAAGATTTAGTTTCCCTTGGAACCACTATGTTATTTGAGCCACTGTAATCTCAGAACACAGTCCTCATAACTTCTCCCAAGCACTGTTACTACTAGATTATGCCCATAGGTTAAGTTACAAATGTCTAAAAACTTTAAAATTATTAAACCTAGATTAAAGTGTTCAGCAAATATGGTGTTATTTTAGTCTCCTGCCATATCCTACATCTACTATAAAACTGTTATATTGGCATTCTAATAAAATGTCATAAAGCAAGTATGTAAGGAGGTGTTTTGGGTTTGTTGCAGTCTGATGGAAGCCAGGTTAACATGGCAACCAAAATGTGTAACAGAAACACTTAAATGTTTTTCATAAACTGCAAACCTTGTAAGAGCCTTAGAGAACATGGACTACTGGGCAGTGTGTTACTGAAGATTACTGCTGTATATTCTTCCTGCTTCATCTTAGGTCATTTCTAAAGAACTCAAAACTTAATTATCTCAAGTGAATAACTTAATTTCATTCAATCACACCCTTGCCCACTAGAGCTCACAGGTGTCCCTTTGACCCTTTAAAAAGGAAGGAACATTTTTTTCCTTGAACCTTGGGAGCAAAGTTATTGCATGCTGAATGATATTTAGAAAGTTTCAAAGCAGAAGGGACCTTCATGATCCTTTGGGATATCTTGTTAGTCTTAAGATTCCCCACATCTTGAAGAACATCCTATCCTGGTGCCTACACAACAAATATACAGCAATAACAGAGTCCATAATGTCTGTAATGCCTCATCTACGCAATATGCTCCTGTTATTTTTCCTGTCTGTAATGCACTTGTTCTTTGTTCTGGTATACAGATGTTTCAAGGTTCTTTATTTAACTCAATAAAAAAAAAAATCTCATTATTAGACCTCAGTTACTGTTCACAAAAATAGAAGGGTTCATGATGTCTGGAGTATAACAAAAATTTCACCTCATGGCATATTCACAAGGAGCTATAAAGGCAGTCCACCTTAGCTAGCAGGTCATGTCAGCGTTCCCATCTGAGACACCCAAATTGGCATTCTATTCCTGCTACCATGCAATAAACAAGTTAAGCTCAGTTTTGAGAGAAAGAAAATGGCTCAATAAAGTTCCTTTCACTTAATGAACTCCAGATGAGTTCTTTAAAAATGCTTAGTGCAATTACCTATGATAAAACTGTCTTGTTTGTTTGTTTCCTCAGTAGCAAAACCTCTACTGAGAGTATGAGTATCTAAATTATTATATCCACATACAGTACAGCAATATAGAGTAGACCTCAGCTGATTGAAGAGGAAAATGCAAGAAGCTGCTCTGCTTCAAAAGCCAGCATGGTCATTCACAGACCAATGAAAAGGATGTCTATAAAAGATATATATCTAATCAGAGAATCAGGCAATATACTTTGGATTGGCCAGCAAGGTTTGGACAGTCTACAAGAAAAAGTGCTAAAAAACATTGCATGAGGACCAACACCTCAATGATCCATAACAGAAAATCTTGAAAAATAGAAGGAGGCCAAGTATATCCAAATAGGTAGGAATGATCATAGAATCATAGAAAGGTTTGGATTGGAAAAGACCTTAAGATCACCTAGTTCTAACCTCTCTGCCATGGGCAGTAATACTTCTTTTCTAGACTGTCTTGGCTAAGGCTCTATCCAACCTGACCTTGAACACTGCCAGGAATGGAATTAGTTGAAGAGAAAAATTAATTAAAGTGATTGAAAAATGCGGCTCAGAACTGACCACAATTTTTACTGAAGCCAATATGAATTTAATAAAATAATTTCTGCTGAAAAAGCACTTAGCAAAACATTACAGATTATTTTAAACTTGTTTTAGTTTGCATCCACCCCTCAAAAAAAAAAAAAAAAAAACCTACTGAGCATTTGATTTTGTGACAATATTTAGAATTTGACAAATTTTAATTTTCGATTTTAGGGTAAAGACCTTTCAAGATAAAAGAAAAACCGTCTTTGGTTGTAACTGATGGTGAATAATCACTTATCCACTATTGCTTGGTGGCTTTTGTTTTTGACAAGATGGAAAACCAGAACTTCCAGACTAAAAAACCTGAAAAACAATCGTGGACACAACCTCAATTTCAAATAGAGATGTCAGCAGCACAAATGAAACTAAGGAGGTGAATATAGGTACATGACTTCAAACTGCCCTTTAATACCAACTAATTTGGACAAACTTGCTCTCACTATGGATTTAGAGCTCTTGTTCCCTTACTGCCTATCTCTCTGATGACAGGTGAGCTTTGCCTGTGCTTAGAAATCTTAAGTGATGCACAGCAAAGTGCAAGCATTCAAGTGTTGTGTAAACACAAGACTGAAGCTAAATACCATGCTTTGTTTGGAGTTTTTTAAAATCTGAATTAATTAAATTCCAATTATTTGCAGCACAAAACAGAATAAAAGTATTAAACTATCATCTGCAAGCCAATCATATCACCAAAATAGAACAAGCCATAATAATACTGCTAAGGGAAACACATTATAAAGGCAAGGGGCTTCTTCCTGTCAAGTCTATTGTATTTGTTTCCAGCCAAGTAGCAGTGAGGACCATTTGGAGTCCCATCCGTGCCTCACAAAGTCTTACAGAAAAGGAATGTAAAATGTGCCATTAAAGTTTGTAAGTCTTTAACAGAGAACTGAAATATTCTAGCACTGATGGTCCTGGTACATCCTTTGGATCATTAATGGGTAAAGTGCATTGCATTTGAATGTTCTGTTTGGCTAGCTCAGAGACATCGTTGTTTATGTAGGTATAGCTGGCAGAACTTGTAGGTACTGCTGGCAGAACTTGTAAGTCTCCTTATTGACAAAATATGACATTTCATGAGCCATGAATATCATTGATACAGCTGGTAGAACTCACCATGATAGAAGTATTGATGCTGTTTTAGCAAATGACTTCTAGATTTCTAGGCTACTTACATATCAATAATCTAAACTTATAAAGGCTTGAACACAAGCCCTTCCCTCATTTTCCCATGACCTTCTACACAACTGGTGGCATAATTCTGGCCCACACTCATAAGCACTCTCCCACACCATACCCAGGCACACTGTGAGGGTTTCATCAATCAGAAGCTGCTCCCAACAGCGTGTGTGAGACAGCTTGGGGATTTCACACTTACATACATGAACTTTACCAGGATACTGAAATACTGGAAAACAGGCACTGTGCCATTTTTCTTACTAGTAGAGATAGTGCTACAGGTCCTACTTGACTCAGGTTCAGGGACACTGGCAAATCAGCCAAGAAAAATGTCTGGGTTTCTGTAGCATCTCCTTTCCACCAGTTCTTTAGGTTTTGTACTATCCTACACAGCCAGGCAGAGGGACAGGTGCCTCAGAGAGGGATGTGAGCCATAGCTGGGTTAGCAGCTGTTAACATCAGTTTTAACTTAGATTACTAGATCACATTTCTAAAGTTAAGCAACATGAATAGCAAATGTAGTTAGACAAAGGGAGAATCAGGACATAGCACTTCAGCATGAGTGTTTCTAGACTTGGTTTGGACCCAGAATGGCATGTTAGTTTTGAATTCTTCCATGAAAAGAGATATTTCACAACAGATAAACCTGTTACAAAGCAGACACACTGCAGAAGGCCTTCAACATAAAATTTTTGCCAGCAACTTATTATACCTGAGTGATACCAACTCAGATTCCTGCCTTCATATCAACTTTTAAAACACTGCTCATAGGGAAAGAAAGCCAGTCTCTCAGGTAACCAACTCCCAAACCACTTAGGTCTTTATAGGTTAAAACCAACACCTTGAACTTAGCCCAGAAATTTATTGGCAGCCATTGCAGATTTTGGAGACTGGGTTTTTTATGTCCTCTCTGCATGATGCTCCACTTAATAAACAGGTGGTTGAATTGTGCACACTAGATTCAATTGCCAAATGGCCTCAAGATGTAGCCTCACACGGAGTGCATTAGAGTAATCTAACCTTGTGGTAAGAAAAGTATGGATAACTTGAGCAGGGACCACATGTGACAGGAAAGGTTGTGTTCTTCTTGCCAAACACAGCAGGAAGAAAAAAAACTTCTTGGCTGGCTGTGTCTGCTACCACAACATCAACAAGCTGTCCCAGGTCTATGTGCTCCAGGACCTGAACAGTCAATGGAGAGCTGGAACTGAGTTCTGAAATAAGGCTTTTGGATTCTCCAGTGTTCTGGAGTAGGAGGCTGGAAATTATGTGACAGAGTCACTTAAATTGAATAATGGAAGTTTTCATGACTAAATGTAAAATGAATAATCTAGCCTGCAATATAGCCCCTGTTATTTATTCTGATACTAAATGTAATTTTATGCTGTTCCTACAATTTCTATGTGGAATGTGCTTACTATTTTGAATTCATAAGAGCACAAGTTCATCACTGAAGTGGGAACATGAGGTTTGAAAGAATGCTTGTAGAAAGAATGCTGCTGAGGATCAAGAAAATGGTGGTGTGAAATGTAGCATTACAGCGCTGATATGCCATTCCTGCTGAATCAGTCAGCAATGAAGTAATTAAAAATGCTGACATCTTAACTGTCGCTTGTATTCTCCAGAAAAGTCCAAGTGAGAGGATTATGTTGGAAATCAACACTGCATTGGTACTTTTCTTAACTATTTTCTCCACTGCCTGAAAGCTGAAATCAATGCCTTAGTACAGTAACGAAGATCTACAGTGGTGGGAGAAATTTAAATTCTCCAGCAAGCAGTCTTAGCTAAAGAATCATGAGATGTCTAAACCCTAGATTATCATAAGACTGAATCTGTTGATTGTCAGTATTAAAGAAGGGTAAAAACTTGAAATAAGTGGAGTCCTCACTTTGCCCAACTCTTTGGTGAATTGCAAATTCTACTTCATCTCATCCTCATGTATGTGTCAGCTTCTAATAGTAGCTTCCACTGGATTATGGTAATCTTAATTAAATAAGGATGTAAAAATAAATAGATTTCCACCAAATACAAATTTAAACTATCTCAAATATTGTGGTATCATTGCAGCTTTTTCAGCTTGTGTGTTTTTTTCAGGTTGTATTTGTTGTTTTCAGGAATACAAGTAGTTGTTCAAAACCTTATTTAAACAAAGATTACTCATTCCTAAAGAAGAGAGAATATTTGCTAAAGTGCAATGTACAAATGTACATTTTGTTTGCTTATGTGGTTTAAGTATCACGATATCTGCGCCCTATTTTCTTTACTGCAGCATTTAGTATGATGCGTTTCTCTAGAAATCAGACATGCAAAATGTAGCCTCTACTCTGTTCTAAAAACGTACACTGCAAAGGAATGCTATTGCAAAAACAATTACATAAATTCATAATAAATTACTGATACTATCAATTAACTGATTTTAACCACAAGGAAAATGAAGAGTGGCAGATGCAGAAGTCTCTGCCCAAGAAACTATATATCCAAGGAACATCTATAGGTGCTACTGCTGCATTTCCTCCACTCCTCCTAAGAAAGCTCCTCCTTTGAAAGAAAGCTCTTTCTGGACTACTGAAAGGCTGCTCAGCTTCTGTACCTGATCTTGGTGTGGATGGCGACTGACACTGCCATCAAGGAGGCTCACTGCAGGGTGCTTCGATAAACTCAGTTTGTTCTTTTATTGCTTTAAGGATTGTAGTGAAAACAGGATTTGCGTGTCATTTTTATTATAATTTGGTTTCCTGTTCAGGCTAAAATAGCTTTTGAAACTGCAGTTTATCCATTCATGAACTAGAACAACGTCTTGTAAAACTGTGCTGGGTTTACACTAGTTTACCTTATTTGAAACATATGCAGATGCTTATGGTTGTGATCTAGGATTAATACTGCTATAGGCTGGGTTAAATCTGGTTGGAACTGCTGGATGTGACCATCACTCTTCATTTAAGATAGTAGAAACAGGCTCATTTATGATGTGATATCAGTATTCAAACTGAAACAAAGGAACACCCAAGACCACTAGGGAATTTGAATTATCTTGAAAGAAGGCTCTGCTGGTTATTTTTGAGAAAGGTGTCTGTGTACATGTATCTGCATGTCAGAGAGAGAGAAAAACAATCAGCACAGAGTAGCTAACATTATGAAGCCTTTCATGGCAAAGCTAGGGTGAGAGACCCCTCTCTATTTCTCTCGTGCCTTATCTGCTTTCTCCCCTCCACTGCATCCCTCCACGACATCCCTCCATGACATCCCTCCACTCCTCTGGGCTTAATTAGCTATCCATTTTTTCTGATGAAGCTATTTGTATGTCTGTGTTCTCAAACATACATTTTAAAGAAAAAGTTTTTCTTTAACTTTTGCATCCCATCCCCCAGTAATTTCCCTGGTTGAAAGTATTGCCACAGAAACGGTTGCACTGGCACAAAGGGAATCTGCATCAGGAGCACAGAGACAGCAGAGAACTGATTGAGCTGCTGCAGTTAGGAAGGTTGAGGTTGAAAACCTTTCCCTAAAGGAATCATACCTAAATTCAACTAGATACAACTTCTGGGTAAAGCAGACCTTTATTTGAAAAGACTAAGAAGCTACATTGGATGATTCAGCCTCCTTAGCCTCCAGAAGCACAGTGAAGAAGAAACTTCTGCATATTGTCTATTCTTGGAGGCAGCTGAGTCTGGTTTGTTCACACTTCCTATTACATCCTGCTTCTAGCACACCTGGCTTCCTTCTGCTTTCTCTTCCCCCACTGGTGCCTTCCATGCCCAGCACATAGGAAGGCCTCTCTGTTCCCATTTTTATCCTGCCTGCACCATTTTAAAGCTAGAAACCTCTGTCCTCACAAGGACCTATATTAGAGAGAATGGATCTCTCTGTGATTAAGACAATGTAGAAAGGTCCTCAGAAACCCTGAGAGGTGGTCTATAGGCAGCATTGGAGAGCTGCTCACTGACTCCTCTCTGACAGCATTATGCAGATCAAAGTGTGGACTCCTTCCCTGACTTCCCCTTGGTATTCAGAAAAGACAGATTTTGAAGTCTTTATAAGAGCTCAGAATTGCTTCAAAGGCATTGAATTGTCAAAAGCATCTTACTCTATTCAGTGGCTTTTCATTCAAGTAAAAAGGGGCAACTTTTACACCTCTTGAGTAATTTCACACATTAGTTCAGCTCTGTTGCTTGTAAGCTCTAGAAAGACATATGGAGAGTTCTCGTTAGGGACAAGGAGAAAGCTTGGTGACAGAAGATATAATCTTTGCTCTAACCTGTGTTGGTCACTCTAAGTTTGCTGTTGCACTATTGACGAAAACACTGTGTCCCCACTGGCAGTTTTACATTTCAGAATAGATTTATTTCAGATGATTAACTCTTTAGGCACTGTCACTTCTGGGTTTATGTTGTCTGCAAACATTCCAGAGCAAAATTTTGTCCCAAATGAGCATACATAACTACAGTCAACTTCAAAACTGGGCGTGCATCCATAACATGGGGCAAATTACTGGGAATTTATCTCAGCAAATAAAAATAGAGTAGAAGTATCAGTTTTAGACATTACAGTGTGAGATGATATGGTATGATTAGCTACATTAACTCAACAAATATGCAGTAAATCTTCCTCAAATTATTTTTACTTCAACTAGAAAAAGCTTATCAAAATCTAATGCTTTCCAGGAACAGAAGAAACACAAGCCAAATCTTGTAAGTCACTTCAGTGATCAATTAACTCAAAAAAGACTAAAATTTTCACTTTGCTTCCAGGCTGAATTTGATAGTATTTATTTCCAGTCACCAGTTCTGATAAGTTGCAGAGACTTTTTTAAGTGTTCGTTCATCCACGCATGTCAAACTTGATTGTTGTCAACAAACTCATTCATAGATATTGCAGATAGAGCTGGGTCCCCAAGTCTTAGCTGCAAAATGTCTTTTGCCATCCTATAATTTAATGTCCAAATTCCTTCTGTCTCCACAATATGCTACAGGTCTTCAGGTCCATCTCAAGGCACAGCACCCCATCACTATATCCAGAGATAACTTCTGATCCTCTAGGTTCCTCCAGCTTTCTCTCCCCATTTTTATAAGAACTGTATTACCCTTTTTGCTTCAATGATATATTGGGATTTGAGCTCAGCTGTTTATCCTTTACAACTCACAAGCTATTCACAGAGGTACTTCTTCCCTAGTCTGTAAATATGGTTTGCTTATACTGAGAACCATATCAGTTGCCTGCAGCTGACCACAGAACACAAATTATTTAATGTAACTGATTTATTCTCTTTGTTATAAATCATTCTTTCCTATCTAGGTCATCTCTAAATATTATATATAAGAATTCTGTATTTTACTACAGTTAATCAACAAAAATATTAACTAGCAGATAAGCATAAATTAAAGATTGTAGAACTCCATCAGAGATTTCTCACAAGTGAATCCTTATTCTCAATTCCGTATGGTTCTCTTACCAGTGCTTAATTTAATGGAACAATACTCTGAATCTCTAACATAAATGTTGTCAAAGTGGAAGAAAATGGCAAATCAGGTACCCCACAAAATAACTATCACTACTTAGTTTCATCAAAGATATGAAAGTATAGACATGATATGAAAAATACAGACAAGATCTGCTTTCATTAATTTTTCATCCTGATATTAATTTCATTGTTCTTTAATTCTTAATTAAAGTAATGTAGAATGACCAGTTACATTATTTTGCCAGGGACTGATGCCAGAGCTGACTTTATTATAATTAACCTTTCACAGTGTTAACGCAGCTAAGGCCTTCTTTTCCACCTCTACAATTTCTTCAGTTTTTCAGACAGTTCATATGCTGTCTCTCTTTCCACTTGCAGATGTGAGAATCCTCACCCATTGATTTAAAAGACTCCTAGTTTGCTGTAGAACTGGAAATATTTTCACCACTGTCCTTTGATAAGAATGTGTCCTCCAGCTTTGTCCTGAACAAAAAGCAGAAATACCCATTGAACACCGCTTCTCCCTGTGTGTCATTAGGAGCAGTTAGAATAATATTTTCAACTACGTAATGGCATGGACACTCGCAGGTTTTCTTTAGTGTTATTACACTTCTCCTCTGTCAAATTGTTCCTTCTTGCCTACTTTGGCTTTTTTAATAATTTTAATAATTTTAACCACAGTTCCTTGTCTAACACTGTGTTTTGATGCTGTTTTCCACATTGTGTCTGTTCCTTATAGTTGAAATTTGATTTTTGTATTTGCTATAATTTGTCCCCATATTAGATTATTAGATTATAATATTAGATTATTTTACTTTATCACCATTAACAATTTATAATTCTAAGGCTGTGAATCTGGGATAAGATTTTTTTTTAAATACTTTCTGATTATCTACCTTTTTTTTAATGTTATTTTCTACAGGTGGTTTATATTCCTCATTCTCATCAACTTTCTGAAAGTAAGTCTTCTGAAACAGCAGGCTGTAACCGCACCCTTAATGAAAAAAGACATGAATATGTACTTCAAGGCAATTATAAGAGTTCATCTCTACAACAGCTTGTTTGATTTATGTCAAGATGAGAACTAGGCAGTACTCTTTTGTTGGCTGCAGGATTTTTTTGAATTGTTACATCTTACTTTCAAAAATTGTGAGTGTTTTAAACAGACAGTATGAGGTTTCCAGTAAAAGTATTAAATATCTCCAGGATCATGAAAAAAAAACAATCATTCAGTTTCCAAGATAACTTTTGTACTACACACTGTAATTTTCCTCTAAGTGTGTGGATTTAGTAGTGTATAGGATTATTTTCCTATGTGGCATAGGAGCAAGGGGGGGTGGAGATCATCACCTCCTCTTCCCTTTTGCTCACTAATCCATTTTAAGTATGTTATAATCCTTAGTGCTGCCCTATGGCTGGGTTTCCTGGACATTTCTTCCTTCTTTTGCCAGAAAGTTTTGTCTAGGCAGACTTGGGGAGGTGGTTATGCATTTGTATATATGCATTTGGGATTTCCCGGTGTCTGGTCACAGTAACTAGATGGGCATGTCCAACTCAGCTGCTATATATATCCAGAAATACATGTGAGGCTAACTAGCTGCCTGTTCCTTTAGTTATAGGAAGCATTCCGTTTAATGGCTCTGTAATCACTCTACAACAGTGCAGTAGGCTCAGAGTTTCTAGGAAGTATCTGTCCTTCCCAAGAAGCCTGTGGGCACATTGCCATGAAATATCAAAGCAAGAACATTAAAAAAGGCAATTTCTGATTGTACCAAAGTACAGTCCAGTGGCCTGTCTCTGGCAGTAGAGGAAGTCTAGGGAAAAGAGAACGAACAGAGCAGCAAAAAGTGCTCTTCCCCAGCCAGTAGTGGGAAGCTCCTCTGTTCCAACCCTTAGAGAATTAAGAACTTCACAGATTAGTGGTAGCATCTTTGTGCTTAATAGTCTTTGTTAAAATACTTTTGAGTGGATAAGCCTCAGCAGTTTTTGAACCCTGCTTGACTTGTGGCAGATTTAGCATCCTGTGACAATGAGTTCCACTGATGCATTGTGAGTTTCATGAAAAAAAGTTTCATCATACTTGTCATGAAACTCCTACCTGACAGTTTCATCTGATACTTCTATTAGTGAAATACTATTAAAAATAATTCTTCTATGGCACACATAATTTTATACACCTAAAATTCACATAGAACATGATTTTATGTCCTCTCAGCTGAGTTTTTTCCTAGGTTCAGTTTTATATCGTATCCATATCTTTGATCGATTCTGTTGCTTTTCTTTGTAATAACCTTAGTTTTCCTTTGGATTTGGTGGATGCAGGACCAGATCTAAATTCAAAATATGAACACGCTTTGCATGTATTCACTGACATACCAAAGATAGATGTTCAATCTTCAGTGTCACAAGTTCATTCATTTTAAACTGTAGTTTGATCCCCCTCTCTCTTTAGCTCTTTACTGGACGTTCTCCTGGCTCACCCAAAAAGCACATCCTCTCAATTTTCTCATTTATTTCCATGAACACAGATCCTCTTTGCCCTTGTCATACCCAGTTTTGCTTTTGACTCTAATAATATCATTGCTGAGAGAGAGCTAAAAGCATTGACTGGTTGACTCCAGCCAGAGTCTTTTACATCAGTTGCCCTTTGTAGAAGCAGGACACAGAGGCATTCAGGCTGGTTCTGGAAAGAAGTAGCACATATCCAGCAAAATTTTTCTCTCTGGGCTTTGTGCCACAACTTTCTGTAATGAGATCCCTTTCACTCAGGAGAAACTACTACCCAAGAAGCCTGATTCAATGTAGCCGCTCTATGTGGCTGTTGCCAAAATATGGCAGTAAGCTTTGCATTCAGGTTTTGAAATATTTTGCATTAATTCTCACTCTAGTGATTTTGGCTTACCCATCATCAAGACCACCATAGAGAAATAGTGATTGGTAATTGAAATATGTGCCTGGAAAGCTTTGTGTTATTAACCTCATGTGCTCTGGGTGAATTCCAGGTCAGATAATTAAATTCCACCCACTATAAATTCTCCCCATGATTCCATGTGGGCATGTGTTAAGGGACAAAATTAGGCTGTTGATTTAGGTGATTATTTCCCTAAACCTTAACTAAATGGATGAACCAGGTTGGGAAAACAGCACATGGGTTATTCACAACTTCCATTACTTCGTATGAGGCTACACATCCCATGCAATTCAGTTCAAAGACACTTTATTTTTTTGTTTTGGTTTGGTTTTTTTTACTGTTATTATTCTGGTTACTACTAACTGACAAAACAGTTCCATTCATTCTGCAAAAGAAATTGTGTTTCATCTTTCCTTTCCTTTTTTTTTTCCCCCTGCAGAAAAATATCTCAAACTAGCTCTGTCAGTAACAGTTTATCCTCTAACATACAATGGGTTTCCAATTCTCAGGAACTGGTTCTGACCCCCGGTAGGTGCTTAATGCAATTATCATTTATTTTATTTGATATCAAAGTTAAAGAGGTGTATTTTTTTTCATAACAGCTTTGCGTATGTTCCATATTAACATTCCAGGGCTGCCTAGTAAAAATAGTTGGCTATCTGCCCACTTTTTAAAGTAAATTTTTGGTTTACTATTTTTCAAATTTGGATTTCTAATTATAGTTAGCTCTTCATAAATAGTTTAGCAGAGCTGGAGAGAGTGTTAAATGCTGCATTTCTGACCCTTTCCTCCTTAATAAGTAACTGTAGCCTGGCTCTGACACACCTCAGCTATCCAAATTCCTCCAAAATCCAATATATTTTTGTAATTTCCCCTTCTTTGTTCTGGAGACTTAGTATTTCTCCCTGAACTTTCTAAGAGGAAACATCCTTCTTACCTTTGACCCTGGCAGCAAACTGTCATTCTTTCTGCTCTCTTGCGTCCCACGAAACCAGCTAGTGTCTTCAGATGGACCTGTGGGCCATCAGCTGGAGAGCTGCAGGTACTATGTCATCACAGAGGTATTCTTTGATGATGTGGTCAGCCTTCTTACGGTTTCTAGTAAGCCAGTCTTGGCAGGTTCATCTTGCCAACGCGCCAGCTCATACAGCTGTAATTATAATTGAATCCACAAAGTTAGATTTAGTCTTCCAAGTCCATATATCAGCCTTAGTTACTGGAGTTTTCTGCTACTTAAGCATATTTAATTTACAAACTACTGTGCACATTATATTTCCAGTGGCTTTTGAGATGAGTGGAAAGGTGTGTGTTCAAATCAGAGGTATAAAAACCTAAGTAACCACACATATAAAAGAGAAAAAATTTGAGAAAGCAGAGAGTATGGGAGGACATCAGTGCCTTATGCTATAATATTTCAAATGAGCACATTCCCATTCACAAGGGCACAGCTAAAACTGTGTGACAGGCCCTGGGATTGTCAAGCCAGATACCTCTCTACAATTCCAGCTCATTTGCCAGGATAAAAAATGATCTTCCCAGGGATGACAGCAGTATGAGAGCTCAATAGCTTATGGTGATGAATTTCATCTTGAAGCTTTTCTTTGGGGCATAAATGCTTTTCTGTGGCCAGCAGGGAACTCTAAAAAGCCACCAGTGGTCTAGAAATAATTTTTTGCCATGGCTTACAATTAAATCGCTGTTGAACCAGGATGCTCCTCTTCAATCACAGTCTTCATTGGATCATGAGGGAGTAAGACTTGCTTCTGGTCTGTAACTTTCTCTTGCGAATCAGCTGCATTATTTCTTATTGATTTCTTTTATGATCACTATTCCATCCATGTACTGTATCCAAACAGACCCTTTAAGGGAAATATTTTTTCCAGTATCAAAGAATCAGCTAAACAGTGTCAGTATATGTCTCTTCATTTTTAATCTTTTAAAAACACTACTCAAATTATGCATAGATGTAGAGGCATATTTTAATATTCTCTTTGAATATGTTGGTTATCTCTGCCATTGCCTTAAAATTTCATTATGTGTTCTGCAGAAATCTTCAGAGGAAGAACTTTCAGAAATGTCTAAAAAGCTTTTCTTGGTTTCCAGAGTAACAATCAGTCAAAAAAGAGGTTTTGAGAGAAAATTTTTTGAGAGAGGATAAAATAGAATAGAAAAAGGAGGATACAGGTAAAATAGCAAAAATCTCATGCACAGTATTAAGAATGCTTTATTTCAGATATGTCTTTTATTTTGATGTCCTCTCATTGCAGCAGATATTCTTCAAATTTTTATCTACCTCTATAATTGCACACACAGCCTGGATTCCTATTCCTGAAGATTCTAGGAAGACACCTTGTTACAGTTTGTCATGAAGAACATAGTTTAACTAAGAGATAACTTTAACTAAAATATAAGCTTAAGTAAGTGTAACAGAGAAAAAGTGTGTCTAAGGCAATCACATGAGGATTTTGGAATACTTTTCCTTCCATTGTTCATGAATTCTTGTTAAAAATATTTTCTGACTATTCCAACTGTTAACAGTATGAGTGACAGAAATGTTCAAAATATTTCATAAGGAATCAGGTGAATAGGAAGAGGAGAAAAATATGATTGCCAATTAACAACAGCTTGTGAAAGTTTACAAGTCATGGAAAAAGCCAAATGCAAATCTTGCACCAAATTGCTAGTAATAAATTTAAAAGAATGGTAAAAATAGTTAATACAAATAGATCAGAGATAGCATTGCAGAACCCAAGCACAGCTACAGGCTGGGCAGAGAAAGGATTAAGAGCAGCCCTGAGGAGAAGGACTTGGGGATGTTAACAAAAAGCTCAGCATGAGACATCAGTGTGCACTTGCAGCCCAGAAAGCCAACTATATCCTTTGTTGCATCAAGAAAAGTGACCAGCAGGTTGAAGGAGGTGATCTTGTTCCTCTACTCTGCTCTTGTGAGACCCCACCTGGAGTACTACATCCAGCCCTGGGACCCCTAACACAAAAAGGACATGAACCTGCCAGAGCAAGTCCAGAGGAGGCCACAAAGATGCTCTGAGGGCTGGAGCACTTCTATGAAGACAGGCTGAGAGAGTTGAGTTCCCTCAGCCTGGAGAAGGGAAGTCTTATTTCAATCTTCCAGTACCTAAGAGGGCCTACAAAAAACCTGGTGACGGATTTCCTACAAAGGCATGTAATGAAAGGATGAGGAGAAATAGCATTAAACTGAAAGAGGGTAGATTTAGATTGGATGTTAGGAAGAAGTTCTTTACTGTGATGGTGGTGAGGCACTGGAACAGGTTGCCCAGAGCAGTTGTGTAGGCGCCATCCATGGAAGTGTTCAAGGACAGGTTGAATGGGGCTTTGAGTAACCTGGTCTAGTAGAAAGTGTCCCAGCCCATGGCAGGGGGGTTGGAACTAGATGAAGTTTAAAGTAAATTTACAAGTCTAACAATAAAATTGTAGAACTAAAAAATATTGTTATGTTCAGGAAGTGATGGCCACAGAGGAATGTAACCTCAAACCTTATATCTGAGAAGAATAACATGGAGGCATGAAGCTGTAGTGATTTCTTGCCATCTTTTGCTCTCCCACTCTTAATCTCTCCTGAACTGTTCCATTTTTTACATAAGCAGGAGTCTAGCATGCTCTTTCAATCACTCTTTAGGACCATGACACTACTCAAATTTTGAAACAGTAACCTCAGGCATATTTTCTTCTCACATCATTCTCTGCATGTTATGCTCCTCCTTGGCACATTCTTCAAGTTGCAAATTCATGAGTGCCTATGGACAGAAGTCTCATGGGGACTTTAAACGTGAAGTACAAAGGCCTCCTTCAGTGTGAACTACAGCTCCAAAATCTCCCGTTGACCACCTCAGTCACTGAGGAGAGGCTGGGCTGTCAGTGATGATCGCAGCTTAAACATTTTGTTTATTAAGTTCAATCAGAAAGCATAGGACACAGGTTTGTAATTACTCAATCTCAGCCATCAGCAGCAGACCTTCTTTACAGTCTACAATCTAGCAACACCTCTTGAGTACCTCTGCTAACTGATCTATATTTTAATAAATTTTAGTTGTCATTTTTGTATATAATGATTCTCCATTTTCATATTTTTTTTCCATTCTATATAATACTTCAGCTTTGCAGATGTTTGTAAACTTGCAGTTTTAGAGCAAATACTGGCACATTTCAGATCACCTTTTCTGCTTTAAACTCCCACTCCACTGTGTCAGATACCAAGCTGTTGTTTTGAAGATTTTTCTTTAACATGCGTATGACTTGCACTAGTTTGTAACAGATGAAGTGCACTTATAAACCTCAATACCTGAGCAACTGTAATGTCTTAGCAATTTCATAATGAAATTCATATGGAATTTAGCAACCCAAGCCAGATTTGTGTCAGAATCTTTAACATGTTCCAGTTGCATGAAATACTAATTAAAGGCACTCATTGTTAACTGGTATAAATAGTCCCCACTTAGCCCATTATAGGTATGGGTTGTAAAACAAACAATTATGTGACAGATGATACATGTTAACACAGAGAAATTCTGTAATGACATTTCTGTAACACTGTAACCTCTTCAACCACCATGTGTTCCACATTACAGGCTAAAGGGGGTGCTGATTGCAAAGGTGACGTACTTTCCAGTTTGTGACTTTTCTTCTAAGAATAGAAATGCCTTAGAGCACCTCCAAATGATTTACACCACAAATTTAGTTCAGGCAATGAAATCATTAATGCAAGCTTGATTTTAACTGCTACATGTGTTTGCTGTTCCAAGTACTAGTGCCAAACAGTTGAATATGCCTACCTACCAAACAGTACCCTACCTAGAAACTGACTTGGTAATCCAAGCAAATGGTTGTTTCCTATTTACCATTTCTTTCATCCAATACCCATTTTCCCATCACTCCGTACTATGAATAAAATGGTTTGGACCAAACAGGAAATCGACTTTGGAATGTATATATTTTCTTTAAAAATATGTCATCAAAATTTGAAGCTAATCATGGGATAGAAGCAATTTCCTGGCGTTAGGATAAGATACACAGATTATTCAATTAGTAAAATATGGTGTCTGCCTTTCCACTAGCCAACATATTCCTGTAACATTAGAAGCAGGTGGCCTCCTTACTCAAAGTGCAAACATGCAGAAGTTGCTCAGTGCATTTGCCCTGCCAAAACCATATGTATTTTTGCATCTGTGAATGTACAATCCTTGTTTAACCCTTGAAACTGCAGAATTTCTAATGCAACAAAAGAAGAAATTAATAAGGTACATGTGTCCTCAGGGGGGCAGACAGTGAAGAAAATGTGATCAAGTTCTAAGGACTAAGTACTGCAAGTTATTTCATCCATGACTTTCAAAAGGGACTGCTAAAGATGGAAGCAGGGTAACTGAGCTTTTTTTGAAAAAGCAAGACACTCATACTGGTGTAAATGCCTGGTTAGGACTCAGAAAACTCCAATTTTGACGTCTACTTTTAAACAACTTTGGTCTTTTGAACAAGACAAAACTACTTGTTAGAAGATACCTGTCTCCAAATGCTTTCTCAGAGATGTGTATTCCACCAGGACCAAGCCCAACTGAGCTATAACATGTACAAGACAAAATTAATATTTTGCTCATATTAAAATGATTGATTTGATGCAGAAAGTGAAAAAGCAAGAGCACAAGAGAATGGATGATGCAAAACTTATACCTTAAGCTCATCAGACTTGTCCTTGGAGGGACTTTTTATCTAGGTCCAAACTTCTTGGCTTAGAGCTACTTTCTGATAAAAGTGTGGATAGTCCTTCATGACACCTGACTTGCACAGTGGATTGGGGGTTTTCCAAGTCCACTGGGCTGTCCCCTCTGATGGTACAGACTCCACCCATTCAATTCAAGCAGAGACTGAAAAATAACATCTGATTTCATGTCCTGCAACTCAAAAATAAGATATGTTTAGGCAAAGTCTGTGGAAGAATCGAAATATCAGTATGTAAAGTCAGTACTTAAAGACATTACTACCCGGAGCTGTCTAAGCACTCTGGAAAGATCGTGAATAACACTAATTCTTGTTTTTTTTTTTTTTTTTTTTTTTTTAAAAAAAAAAAAAAAAAAAGAAGCAACACTGTTAATCCCATTTTAACCCCTAATTAATCTTGCCAGCCTCCAGCAGACCCACCTGAAACTTTACCTAGGAGTCAGCGGTCTTATCCCAAAATGCACATTTGTTTCTGGAACACTTGAAGCCATTTGGATAGGACATTTGTATGATATTATTGTCCAAAAATGGGGATGTTCTCACTCTTTGGACTTTTTCCTAACCCTTTTTTGGTTTTTAGAACACAAAAATGATTTACCCTAGAAATGTCAAACTTGATTCAATGCTTGCTTGGCGAGGAGACATGCCTTTGGAGCCTGTTAGAGGGCTTAGGTGGGTAATTGTAAAGTTATTGTTAGTTTTTTCCACACTCATGGCATACAGTGCATGGCCAACTCATGTTAATAAATACCTGTTGGGTACATGTGTGGTTTATAAAGGCTTGATTCAAAGCCCACAGAAGTCAATGAAAAGACTTCTCTGGCTATAAATGGGTCTGGAGTCAGGCTGCAAATGTAAATGACAGGATGGAAGAGAATCTGTCATGGGAAAGGTAGAGTGGGAGAATCACATCTTCTGCAACTCTTAGCGTCTTCATGGGCAGACGGAGTGTGGAGTGAATAATATGACACCCATTGTCTGTGGACATCATGTACTGTAGTGGCCAAAGAATAGAAAAAGGAAAGAGATTCTTTGGAAAGGGGAAATCCTAGGGTCAGAGTGGGATTAAAAAAAATTGGTTCAATGATAACAGCTAATGCTGATAAAACATACCTAGTCTTCTGCACAACAACAAAAAAAAACCACCAAACAAATAAACACCCCCCCCACCCACCCCCTACCCCCCCAAAAGTACATAATCTAGATAAAGTTTTATCTCTGCAGGACTAATATACAGGTGTTCAATTGTTCTTGAGCAATATAATATGCATATTAATATGCATAATATATGTTGGACCTATCTCATATGAGTGCTCATGTTGATGTGGGGACTGTCAAAAAACTAAAGTACCCAGCTGTGGAAGGAAATGAGCTGCAGCAGCAGGTCACCCTCCAATCCAGCTGCATGTCATGGCTAGCCCATCCTCATCCTGCAATAGCACACTGGAGCCCCTGGGAGCCCCTGTCATCATCTGCTTGAGAACTATTTCCAGGACCTCCCTCTTCCAGCAATCAGAGGCATTACTTTGTGTCTCATGTGTCATGTTAGTATGAAGATTTTGGTAGGCAGATGGGAGGGTCTGGAATTGTGCATGTCCATTACTGAAAGCACACATTTCCTCTATTTCCAGGAACTAGACAAATGTCTACTGAAACATGCTGTGAAAAATCTCCACTACAAAGTAAAGATCATTAATATCCCCTCTGATTTCACGCAAAACCTTTTGCACAGAGCCTAGTTATAAAGTCTAGTTATTTGTATGTCTGTCAAAAAGTACATATCTATAGTCACTGCTTTCTATGTGGTCTGCACTATATTGATTCCTTTATTTATTTACTTATACTCTCTTAATATTTTTTCATACTTCTTTTAAGGTTATGAGACAATGATTTGCCTGACCAAGCTTTTGTTTTGCTGTCAGAGTGTGAAGTCTATCAGTAGCTAGTTGGTACTTTGCCACTTAAAGTTGACAGTTCAACAGGCACCTGTGTCACATCTCTCCCTTTTTTGGATCAGAAGGGTGTTATAGGAAAGGTGTGTTTGCTTTTTCTTTTTTGGTAGGACTAAAAATGGAAGGGAGTGCTGTCTGTGAGAAACTTATTTCCTAATGTAGTGAACTAGCCAGCTGGCAGCCAGATGGCATCAGGCCATAAAGAGGTTGAAGGCCATTGGACAACTGTGTGGGATTTGTTTCTCACTCAATGTGTTTGGTTTTAGAATCATTTATTTCTGGAGTAAGTCATAGATATGGAAAGGGTTTTACCTAGGGGACGGTTGTTTCCCCGTCCAGTTGAAACCACAAACAGACAGAAAGCTGGTCACTGGCCAAAGTGAAAGGCCAGAGGCAAATTGTCCCATATTTATTCTTTACTGGGTCAAAACTCAAAAGCTGGACATTGATGGCAGTTCATAAATATTTCACTGCTCCAATCAACAAATAAGATAGAAGGACATTGCATGTCAAGAAACTTGACTCTTACAGAGTAGATAGCCAGCTGGCATGAGCACCATTATTGCCCTGTCTCAGAGCTGAACGGCCAGAGTCAAATGGTGCCAGATTTGTTCCTGGTTTAGCTAAAATAACATAGGAATCATGTTTATGTTTTGATCTTGCTGTGAAGTTGCCTGTGATCCTCACTGGCCAGGTGATCCCAACCTATTAGTAAGAGGAGATTCTCTTAACTCTCCAGAGAGAAATTCTGCCTGAAGGCTTACAATTCCTATTTCATTCAAGCTTCCCATTCATCTCATATTTTATCTTCTCTTGTGTTTGCAAATGCTTTGGGAGTCACCAAGAGATGATTTTAACATAGCATATGGGATCTGACCCTGTACTCACAGTTCTGGAGAACTGTGGGTCAGGTTCTTTGCAAGTATAGTTGGGCAAAAAGCCACTGAGATATGTGAAAACAAATCTTGGTATGTTGTGTAGGTACAGATTGCATCCTGACCAGCAAAGTATTTATCCTTACACAGGAGTAGTAGGCCAGCCTTATTCTGGAAGTCAACGAACCCCTGTGGCACCTTGCTGCACATATCTGGAAGGGTTAACACTTCAAACTTCTTCCCCTTGCTAGGGATGGGAAATAAACAGCCAAGAAAGAATCAGCTATATGCTTTCCATAGAACATGCCAGTAGACAACCTTCTGGCTCCTGGTCCTTGGGATGGCTCACTGCCCAGCATCCTTAGTGATCCAGAAACACAACGTTTTCACAATACCTGCAGCAAGACAGTTAAATTTAGATTTTGATCAATCTGGCAGTAAAGGGTTACGAGCATGCCAGTTCATCCCCTGTCACCAGCTCTGGCTTCTGGAAGGGAGATCTCCTTCCAGAGAGTATGAATCCTCTGAGGAGATGCATTGAGTAAGGCTGTAGGTTTTTTGTTACTTATGCAAAGGAGCATGGCAAAACAAATTTCCTTGGCCCTGTACATGCCTTACAATACTGCTCCATGGCAGCTCAGACAGTGACAGAAGGAAATCTGTGGTGGTCCAGTTGGTGTAACCTGAGAAGTCATCCTCTTCAGCTCTCTGCCGCAAGCTCTCTGCCTGGAGGCTTCCTCCCTAGCAGCAGTGGTGGCAACAGAACAGTTGGAGTGTTTGGTTCCCCAGCAACTGCAGTTGACTGTCTGGTATATCAATTTAAGTCACAGTTGAGTTCAGTTTGTGTTAATGAGCATGATGATCTGTGAACTCAGCTAGTGAAGGAGCCAGCTGTGCTGCTGCTGCTGGGGTAGGAGTGGTCACTGGCAATGCTGGAGGTGGGCAGGTCGGACAGGGAAGGTCTAAATTCACCCCAGCACAGCTTGAAGGAAGGGATGCAGCTCCCTCAAGCTTCATCAGGGTCTGGCTTAATTCTATTTACTAAGAGCAAATGGAGAGGAAAAAGAAAAGGAAGGGAGGTGTGGGAGTATGGCAGAAGATGGTATGGAAGTGCAGCTGGAATAAATTTTTTCATTCAAGAGGGTGAAGTAAATGAGGGAGAAGAGGATGTTGAGTAAAAAACTGTAATTCCCTTTTGTTATCTCTTGTCCCCTTGCCTATTCTCAGCTCAGGGTATGTTATTGGCTTTCAGTTTATTGTATATTAAGTATATTTTTAATTTTTTTTTTAATTGGGAGCTTTGAAATGGACAAAATACTATGTGTCCTTTCAATTCTGACCTGTAAAATCCCTATCTGATCTATTTTGTAGGTATCTTGGCTGAAAGTAAAGTAATATTGCCAGTATTCAATACTTTAGTGATCTGATGAATGTGACTTGATTAAGGGCCGATGGCCAAGAAAGAACACATTCACCGAAGATGACTTTTAATGATTCTGCTCCATCTGTAATGTCAGATCAGTTCTGAAACTCAGGCTTCCAATAAATACAAATATACCAAATATTGATACATTAATGCAAACTACAGCAATTAAGTTTCCTTTTATAGGACAATTAGAGCCAGGTCCTTATTTAAATGAAAGACAAGAACAACTACAGAGCACAACAAAATTGAGAGATAATCTTCTAAGTAGTTCAGTCCCTCCAGATACGTAGGACAAGTAAATTGAATGATTCTCAGATCGATCTCCCCTTTTCAGAAAAATATCTATGCTCTTGAGTTTCTTCACACTCTATGTTACATTTTTCATCAGAGGAAGGTAGTAAGAGCTTCTTGTGATAGGTACTATGTGTAACTGTGGTAAATCAGTGAATATAAGGACTTGAGAATAGGAAGCAGTACTACTGGAGGCTAAAGTGTTTGGTAAAGATTCAAGTGTTACCACAGGATTTATATTTATGGGTTGCCACAAATTATGCTGAACAAAAACACTAGACACAATCCCCTCCCTGCTCCCTGAAACTCCATCTGCTTTGGGATTGCACTGAGGCATAGGCTTTGACTGCAATCCAAGAATAAAAGCTGTGGCTTGGACCTATACCTATACATACCCAGGAGAAGGGCTGACCCCTGTGTATCTGTGAATGAATGGTGCACGCTTTTTACTTGTCTGTGTCTTCCTTACACTCCTTGCTATCTCTGTCAGCTTCCTCACTCTATCCCCTGGCATGGATGTACAGCACACTCTCATGTCACTTAAATCACCAGAAGCTGATATTACCTTTTTGGTCAAACTTAAGCTGACTCATTTTTTCTAAATAGAAACACAAACTGCTGTTTTATAGACTAGAAGCTGTGGTTGCAGGCAAAAAGACTATATGCTACCTGAACTTCAGTTACTAATCAGTTAAAAGTAGATATTTGCTCCTTCTGCATTTACTTAAGTTTTCTCTCTATTAGCTAATGTGTACTGATGGAATCTCATCAGCTTTTTCATGACCATTTTGAGATGTGTGCTTGCCAAAAGTGTTAAACTACAGTCTTGCTCTCCAAACCCCTCTACAGCTGAGCTAAAAATGTCATGTGTTGGCTTTAAAACAAAGCAGAAATGAAAACTGAGTTTTGCTGCTGCATTCATTTCAGATCTCAGGATAACTTCCATAAAGGGTATAGGCCAGATTCTTAGCACATTGAAAACTGCATAGGTCCACTGATTCCCATGAAGCTATGCTGATTTACAGCAGCTGAGAATCTGGCCTAAAAAGCTCAGGGCTATATATCTATCTTATGTTATGTTAAAGTCCCTTGACCTCTTACTTGATTGCCTTGCTCCAGCATGTGATACTAGTCTAGGTAAATTATACCTCTGCTGGCCACTAAGCTTGCTGTTCTAGTAACATTAATAACCTCAAGGCTTCCAATTTTCTTACCAATGCTTACTAGACCCCCTGTGCAAGCCTCTGGGACTGCTCTGACTATAATCCCAATATATATTGTTTTGAATAAAAATAAACTTTATTGCAACTTGTGCTGGAGGCAGATCCATGAGCCTGGGCTCTAGAATGCCTAGTAGGCAGCTGTGTAATCATTAGGAATACTATAGGGAACAGCACTAGGATCAGTTCAGAAGGGTTCTTCATCCAGCTGGGACTATAATTTACAATGCCACCATCACTACAATAACAAGGTAACAGAGGGAAAACACGCTGGGAGGGGTGGCAGTGAAATTCAGCCATCATAAGGTGTGGTCTTTGGGGCAAAAGCTTTAATTGGCAGAAGGTTCACTAACTGTTCTGGTAACCTCAGACTTTCACCTTTCATTAATCTGAATCTACAATCAAAATCAGCTTGCAAAAGCATCTACATAGAAGGGGTTAGTAAGCAACGTTCAATCTTTCCATGAAGAGCAAGAGTGATGCTGCTGTCCTGGGCTTCTTTTTCTTAACAGGTTCCTCTTGCCCTTCTGCCCCACCGCTTACTCCACCATACTGAACTTGTAGCTTTCCTTCCTGCACTACAAACAAAGCAGTAGAAGCAGTAGCAACCTGTCAGACTCTGTTTCTGCTTGACATCCAGCTCACCCACATTTTCCTTTACCTTATTTTTATACACTCCATCTGATTTAGATCTCAAGTTTTATTGTAATCTCACAGAGGTCACTACTGGCCACTTTCATAAAAAAACGTTATAGGCTGATATTACATCCAAAATCATGATGCTGAAGAAGTACAAATTTTGGTTTGAAATCTCATGTGATCATATGGGGTTGTAGGCTGTTCCCTGACTAGATAAGCATAGCCTTCAGAGCAGGGTTTTCCCTTTCTGCAAATATGCTCCATATTGCTGTGTATTCACTGTTAGTGTAAGCCCCATCCCCATTTTGAGAGCTAATTAGCTGAAATAAAAATGTTTTGAAAATTGTGAGTCCTTTCACCCCTCTGTCTTCCTGAATGTACCCTGAATGGCTTAATAGAGAACAGCATTTCAAGGGCAAAGACTGTGGGATTTGAATGAAGGGTTGCTGCGTTTTTTTTGAGCAGCATAATTTGCTATTCCAGTCCATCTTCTTAATTTTTTTTTTTTTTTTTGTTGTTGTTGTTATTGTTTAAAATCCTCCTTAATCTTTCTCCAGAAGTCTGTGATCCTTTCTAAACTCTCTTGTGACCCCTAGAGTGGTCATGACCTGTACTGTGAGGAACACTGCCAACATCCAGGAAAGCAAAAGCAGAAAAAGTGCGAATATACACAGATGCAGTCCAGGTTTCAAGACTTGTATAAAATGTCTTGGAGAAGTCATCTAGCTTTACCAGCATTACATATGCTTTCTTAGGTGACTAATCATAGCTGTTTCTATGTTGGTTTTGTGGACTGGGAACACACAATGGAGAACAGCATTAGTTAGGACCTAGAGAATAATCCTCAGATCCTCAGAGTATTGATATGTCTGACAGCAGAAGGTAACATATTCTGCCTCAGATGTTCGATTATTTAGAAAATAGATATGGTTAACAATGAAATAGCATGCTTCTAGTTTTTCTATAGTGCTAGAAATATGAGAGGGAAAGAAGACCATACTAAAAAGTAACCCATCACTAGACAACACATTGTTTCCAGAAGAATATTAAGCAAATCAATATCTTAATGATTTATTTTAATTTAGTAAATCAAAGTTGCTTTTATCATCTGTTCCATCACTTGTTCGTGCTGCTGCAATGAATTGGTTTGCTGATTTCCTTAGTCTATTGAACAAGCTCACTTATCTCTCGGATCTCATGTATTTACTTGTTTTTTTACTTGATCACACGAGATTGATAATATTTACCTACCTTCTTAAATCACTGGGATACCTTACTGAATAACTTCTGGGTGATGAGAACATGGGATACATAATTACAGGTCCGTGTAGTGGTCTAGTCCTGCGCTGACTTGTTCCTTGGCTTTGACAGAGCCACTTCACCACTCCAGGTTTCAGTTTACCCAGCTGAAAAAGAAATTATGTTTTTTTGTTTTGTTTTTTTCCAGATTAAAATCAAATAAAGAAAAGAAAACAAAACAAAACAAACAAACAAACAAAAAAAAAAAAAAAAACACAACAAAATCCCAAAATAAAGGGAAAAATCTCAAAAACAGGTCTAAGTCAGTCTAAAGCTGTGGCCTTGACTAAATAGATAGGTGGGAATCTACAGCTCATTGGTGGTGGTGAAGCTCAGATTTATTCATGGTCATGTCAGCTTTAAAATCAATGAACCATAGGCCAGACTTACTTTTAATATTTCATATATTCTTTTTTTTTCACTGGAAATAGAGTGTAGACCATCAGCAGAAGCAGACAATGGTAAAGGGGATTGGCAAATGTTGTCTATTACAATATTTTGTGCAAATGTCAATGTAATTGAATGCCAAAATGTGACTAAATGTTATCTATTAACTTTCACAAGCATTCACAAGCAACAGGGTCACAGTGAAGGTGGTCCAAAATTCTTCAGACATATGAACCAAGAGGTTTCATGTCAATTGCAAGGTCCTAACTCTTCAAGAGCACAAAACCAGTTTTCATTTAGATTTTCTCATAATACTTTTTTTTTGGAAATGCATCATACTCATAGAAAAGGCATGAAAACCTACAAAGGGAAGTCATAACTACATCACTCTCATCAGCCTCAATGGGATCCATGGGGAAACATGGCATCCCAGCTTGTCAAAGAAGGTTTCCAGGCAATGTAATTTTCAGGCTATGTCATATCAAAAACTTCGAACACACAAGATCTGACTTAGCTGACACTGTGCTGATTATTACTATCTGATCAGAGAATTTACAACTAAATCACAGTTATATCATTCTGATTACTTCAGCTCTAATTCTGATTGTGATAAGGATTTAAAAACTGAGGCTAAGCTCATTATCAAGTAAAAACCAGCAATTTCTAGTCAAGGCAAATCTTGGAGAAATGTTTTGCCAGCTAATGGAAAAGCAGTTTACAGGGTTTGGATTATGAAATCAATGTGCATTTGGCCCTACTGAGTTTCTTCATTCCTAACATAAGTTTTTCATTAGCCCAGATTTTTTCCTATTAGAGTCTTGATTTTTATGGCCCGGGTCTACTCACACATTAAATGGGAAGTGGTATAGTCTTGCTTAGGTCTGCTGAAATGTGAGATAAAGTACTGTATGGTGAGTTTATCTAGTGTCGCTTGAATTTTTAGGTTATTTTGCTACAGTAAATGCTTTGACATGTAGTTAACAAACTTCACATACAAAGTGGTTACTCCCAGCGAACAGGCATCTGAAGTGTATCAGTTCATGCATCCATGTATGTGATAGAGAATATAAAAAAGGCAACACAAACTAAACCTTGTAGTTGCCTGAACTGCAGACAGATGAAACTTGAAAAATGGCAAATTTTCAATTCCCCTGTTGCGCAGGAACAGGTCACTCATCTGTCCCAGTGGACTGGTGTGCAAGTGGGTATTATGGTTAGTTATGGCAACCACTGGTGGCCACAATACCCGTCTAAGAAAATCTATCTTGACCAATGTCTGTAGTTTGTTGTGTCTTGAAAATGAAAGCACACAATGACGAGCTGATGAGCATCTGGCTGGCTGACTGCATGATTCCAAGGCTAAGCAAACTAAGGTTTATGAGATCTTTAGGGCAGATCCAACTTGCATTGTTGAAGCTTTTAGACAGGACAAACACAATGCAAAATAACATTTGAAATAGTAACCCCACACCTATATATTCATGTCTTTAAAGCTCAGTGATTACATGTATCATAACTGCACAGTTTCTTTCTCTCCATCTTACCAATCAGTCATGTATTTATCAGCCTCTAATCATGGTAGTGCCCTTAACTTTTGGACAAGGGCCTGAATGTTTGAATTTTCTGACATCTCCCTAGCAAGAAAACAATTCTGTCTGGAGACTCATTGGCTCCCTTAAATGGAAGCTCACGGGATCTCCAGAAACTCCAGCGTTCCACAGAAAGGGTTCTCATCATAAGCTATGATTTCATAGCTAAACCCACTGCTTCTTGTCTCAGACAGATCCTTGCCTGTACAATTACTCTTCGTACTGCCCAGTCAGCATGAATTCAGGCAGTTTAGTTTAAACAGTAGCAAGCAAGAGCAAAAAAAGTCTGTTTGCACCAGTGTCAGTTGCAAGTAGTGACCTTTTCTCCTGTCTGGCACTTATCTGTACAAGTGCTCATCTTTTATTCCATCATCTGTAATCTAAACTTCCACCTTGATGGCAAGCATTAATCTTAGGCCAACCACAACATTTCAGCTGAGACAGATGCTCATTAATTAACGACTGTTGTAAAACACACAGAAAAGAGAAAAGGGCACCCACACAACAGTGACCGGGCTCAGCTGGGGAAGGGCAGGTAACCAGGGTTAACCACTGTAAGTGCCTGCGCTCCATCCTGGTTTGCATCTCTCATGACCTCAACTAATCTCTTTGATTTAACACTGCAGTTCAGCAGTCACTCTGACAGGTAATGATCTGAGCTCAAGGCAGTAAAAGAAGTGATAGCTCTTTCGCAGCTGAGATTAGTCACTTGGAATAGGACTCATCTTAGCCAATGTAAATGTCTAGGTCTCAGCTAACCTCTATAGAAAGTGAATAGGTATTTTTAGGTTATATTCATCTCAGTGTCACATAAATACCTAAAATAGGTCCTATGCATTGCACTGTACATGATAGATATCTAAAGTGATTAATCTCTCCTTGCTGATACCCTTTTCATATTTTGTTATTGATCAATAACTTTAGCTATATGATGTACAGTATAACAATAATTAAGTCATAGGTGTATGATAGGACTTCAGTGGAGACATTCTATGTTGTGAAGATACTGGGTGTGTTCCCATGAACTGAGTGAAGCAAAGAGAGAGCTGTGATAAGAAGCAAGAGGGTTGTCTGCATCTTTTCTTTAAAGGGAACTATTTATCACACTGAGAATAATAATAATTAAAGCACAGACTATAACCCAGAGCTCTGCAATTCGTCTTGCTTAAATCAAGGCATCACGCCAGTTGGTTTGGAGGCCTTGTTGCCAAACCGTGGGCACCAGCTAAGTAATTCCACAGTGAAGACATAACCTTAATAAGAAAGATTTTACATCTCACTCCCCTGCACCTTCCTTTTTATTATCATCTGGCTTGAATCATTTCCTTGTGGGGAACTTCAGCTACCAATGCTAACTGTATCACACATAGGAACTGACACGGATGACAACACAAAGGAGAACAAATTATTTTCTGTTCAAATATAAAAATTCATGGCTATCTTTGAGCAGGACTACATTTGAAATTTATTTCACTTTATAACATGCACATGTTTACATTTAACAGAAAGTAAAAACTAACATATTTGGAACCTCAGCAATAGTAGCAATAAGGAGACTAGACAGAAAGGCAGGGTAAAGATAACACTAACACCAGGATTAACAATAAAACACAGTTGCCACATGCCATTTACATGTTTTGACATCTTGAAGGGTTTGGGGGAGTTATAAAAAAGATACTTGTTTAATGTCTGGTTTCTACTCTGCCTCATTTGTACTCACATACTTAGTTTACACAGTTCCTTGTTGGCTCAATTATATTTCTTAGAAGCTTGTATTTTTGAGACAATTAGGGGGCTGAGACCAGCAAGAACTTCATAAGACATTCTGCATCCTAATTCCCTCATACTCCTTCAACACATGGCAGAGAGCAGTGTCCAGCATGAATTAATCTAATATCACAGGTTATTTCTCCCTATCTTGTCTCTTGCCAAAGCAGCCTATTCTTAACACAAGACAAGACTAAAGAAGGAAGCAAGTGAGCCTTAACAAGCAGTAAGATGAATTCCTGACTGCAAAATTGGAAATAAGAAGTGAAATATGAAAGCAGAAACTTAAAATATACCTGACTCCAAATTTCCTTTTTAACTGTTCCAACATCTTGGCTACGATGAGAGCAAAGGTCTGGCAATGTAATGCCTTTTCCTCTCTCTTCTCTTATTTCCCTTGTTTTCTTCAAAGCCTGGCCTCACCTTGGAAAGCTTGCTGAGCTTACATTTTCTGTTTTCACTGCAGTTCAAGATACAGGCTGCTTCTTCTCTGTTCTTAAGCCTGGTGCACACTGGCATTCAGTGTAAATGTATGAAGAGGGTTCTTCCTCTCCTACTGGGAGCTTTTTCAGGAATATCTTTCCGGTTTAGTCCTAAGATGCTTCCTTCTTTATTCATACTCTCTTTCTGTGGCAACATTTTGGGGATATCTTCCTATATTATAAGTCATCTGTTAAACTGAAAGTGTCCGCTGTACATGGTCTCCCTCATTAGAACTCTTTATGTCCCTTCTCCTCTTAATGTATTCAAGGAAATGTCCTAGCTAAGTTATCCACCATCATCTGTAAGGGATGAAACAAGCTGAAGGAAAAAAGGAAGGTGGAGGAAGAAAGGGTTAAGGACATGGTGCATTTTAATTTGATTTTCTCTGTATCAGTTAAAAGTTCTCTTCCACACTAGTGTCTCATCAATTTTAAACAGCTAGCACTACTGGGAAGTTGGCCATCTGAATTGCCTCACCCTAGTGTATTTCTTTCTGTGAGTAGCAGGTCACTAACTTAATGGGGTCAGATGAATCTCTTTTTTGCTGTAGGAGCTCTTCCTGCTAGAGGTCAAAGCTGTGTTTCCTTGAGGTCCAAAAGCTTTCTCTTTCATGTCATATCATAAGCAGTACTGCTCATTATAGTGAGAGAATACAGCATGCAACTTGTCAATCTCTCCCTACCACGGTTTACTGGGCAAACATTAAGATGGCTCTTGACCTTTTTGTTCCGCAATTCAACCTAAGAATCATTTAAGCCATGGCAGGGAGGTTAGAACTAGATGATCTTAAGGTCTTTTACAACCCTAACTATTCTATGATTCTGTGATTCTAAGTCGATATAACTAGTGTTTTAAGCCTGCTTACAATCTGCTATTTCACGATGCTTGCAGTGTTGTCGTGTTGTGATAAGCTTTGAGTCTGAAAAGTCAAATTTGGACAGAATGTTCTGTAAATCTTACATATGAATGATACAGGCCAGAAAACACCGTTAATTCCTTGAAACCACTACAAACCATTAGCAAAATGTATGTTTTGTTTTGAAATTCCCTTATAAATCTGATCAGTTGAGAATTAATCTCCTGGACAAAAATCTCTGTCAGATTGGATATTGTTTGTTCAGAATGCATTTTTTTAATCTGAGGTATAATTTGTTGCAATCTTGATACTGAAATCTATAGCATATCAAGCTTCTGGACTGCATTCAAAGAGGAGGATCATTAGAAACAAATATAAGTTAAATGACATACTGATTCATCTGGAACAGCCCTTTATATTTT
>JASSUY010026239.1:0-11867 GCA_032466535.1 Forpus xanthops | reverse complement strand
CTTTGACCTGCTGGTTGCACTCCTTTTGATGTAGCCCAGAATACAGTTGGCTTTCTGGGCTGTGAGCGCACACTGCCGGCTCGTGTTCATTTTTCCATCAACCAACACCCCCAAGTCCTTCTCCTTAGGGCTGCCCTGAGTCTCATCTCTGCCCAACCTGTAGCTGTGGCTGGAATTGCTCTGACCCAGGTGTAGGACCTTGCACTTGGCATGGTTAAACTTCATGAGGTTGGCATCAGCCTACCTCACAAGCATGCCAAGGTCCCTCTGGATGGCATTCCTTCCCACCAGCATATCAATTGAACCACAGATCTTGGTGTCATCAGCAAGCTTGCTGAGAGCGCACTCAATCCCGCTGTCCATGTCACTGACAAAGATGTTGAACAAGACTGGTCCCAACACCAGTCCCTGACGGACACCACTCGTTACCAGTCTCCAACTGTATAGAGGCATCTGAGCCGAGCTCCAATTGAAGCTGGCTCATTGGCTGGAGCAGCTGCAGTATCTCTACATTGCTCTGAGCATTTATTATAGGTGCTGACAATATCCTTGACTTCAGTAATCATTTAGAGACCAACCATACTGGTCAATTTCTTTAAACCTGGGCAAGCAAGCAGCACTCCATCTTTAGTGCTTAAGAAGGGTCTCTTTCCCTCAAACTAAGAAATCTGTTGGTTGGCAAGACAAACCTAGAAAAATAAGATTGAAAAAGCAAAGTTTTTTAATGATCAGAATATTAAATATTCCAAGTTTATATTAACACTAGAAAAAGTACAACTCCATTTCAGAGATCAGGTGGAGGAAAGTGGAAATTGGATTAATAGAAAAAGGACATATTAACATAAATTAGAAGTTATGGAGCATGGAAAATTGATCAGATAAAGAGAGATACTGTCTTTTGCCCAGTAAAACCAAAGATATTTAAGCATATACTCATTTTTCAGCTATTTTAGGATTAGTGATACAAAAAACTTTAATAAGTTCTATTTTTCATGTTTCAATAAGAAATGTAGCAATCTCAATCTATTCTGTCTTGATTTTAATTTAGGATCCTCTTCTAGACAGTTTAATTGCTAAGGTCAAGTCAATTCTGTCATTTTTAATTTTGAAAAAAAGCTGTTTTTTTTTCATCTTGGGTGCAATCACCTTTAGCATGCTGCTCTAAATTATTGTAGTTTCAGGAAAAGTAGAAACTCCATATAGAGATTCTACTCTATTTTTTCCTAGAGGAAGACAAAAAAACATCTGTACTATATATACATATGTTTCATAATATATATAACAAATATATATATCAATATATATAACAAATTATATCATTCATAGCATAATAATTAGAAATACAATAAAAACTGCCAACAGTAATGCTTTATATGGGGAACAAATGAACAACAAAACAGGACAAGCTGTTGCAGAGGAAAATAAAGTGATTTGTTGACAGTGAAGGATGCTAAGGAAAGCTTACCAAGGATAAACACTATAAAAATCAGAAAATTTAGAAGAAAAAAAAAGAGCAAACAAGAAAACCAAGCCCACAGACTAACAAGAGCCCACAAAAAAACCACCACCAAAGGAGAGGAGGCAGGGGAAACTTCTTGTCTGCTAGTGTTAATTTTCTAATAAATTGTGGAAAATACTCCAGAAGATTAGAAGAGAGGCAATGTTGTGCCCATATTAAAAATGCCAAGAGGGATCAATCAGGTAACCACAGTCCAGATGCCCAACTTCAGATCTTGGCAAAAATAACAGAAAGCAGCTGCAACAGTCTGACAAATTAAAGTGTAGGACAATACTTAATTCCCAGCTACATAATTTTAGATAAAATTGGTACAGACAACGTGCTGGATTTTATTATTTCAAAAGATTACAAATTTGATCAATGAAGATAACTGTCTATATGTAATAAACTTCATTTTTTCAAGGCATCAGAAATTTGTACAAGTCAATATTGTACTCTATCCATACAGGAAAAAGAAAAAGGAGCTGACTGCTCTGGAGGGTTAGTCCATGAATTCCTGGGTTTCCTGCTTTAAAACAATGAGTGATAGAGCTGTAGAGGAGCGGAGAGATCGAAACAGCCCTGCAGATATCTGTGTCTGGCTGTCTATGCTTAACATCTGACTCTCCAACTGCTGAAGAAGCTTAGAAATATGACAGGAATTTGCTTCAACTCCCTTTACAACAAAATAAATAACCATATTTAAAAATGAATAGAAAACTATTTGAACAGAATATTTCTTATTCAGAGTTTTGCTCAGAATATTTTTGACCAAATTGAAACACAAATTCTTCTGCAAGCATCACTGAAAACTCCAGAGGGGGAACTCTGCATTCAGCTTCAATATATGCACTACATAAATGTTTGAATTTTTTTGCCCTATCCTCTCCAAGGTAAAATAGAGCAAATTACTTGCAGGATAAAGAAATTAAGTGTCAGACTAGCTGCTTGTCTTGAAATAGACTGAGAGGCAGGTTGCTTGTTTAAGTATTCACTCACAATAAGCAAGGTTCTGAGTACAGAAGAGTTCTTTAACTTCTTTAGTTAATGGAAACCAGGAGCTAGAATCATAGAACAGTTAGGGTTGGAAAGGACCTTAAGATCATCTAGTTCCAACTCCCCTGCCATGGGCAGGGATACCACACACTAAACCATGCCACCAAGGCTATGTCCAACCTGGCCTTGGGCACCGCCAGCAATGGAGCAGCTACAGTCAGATCAACATGAACAAAAACAAACAAACAACCCAGAGTTATCATGGAGATGGCTCCCAGCACAGGATAAATTCAGGCTGGAATAGACTTCAATGGTTCTTTTGCCCAATCACCTACTAAAAGCAGTGTCAGCTCTGATATCAGGGAGATTCTCATAGGGCAATACCCAGTCAGGTCTTGAAAACTCTCAAATATGAAGACCTCAAAATCTCCTTGGGCTACCTGTTCCATTGCTATTAAGTACTATCGGGGTTGAGCACAAAGGTGAATATGTGCTTTAGCTATATATTATTTTCCTGCATTAAGCGTCCACAATTATGAAAAAAGTATTAGAGTCATTAAAGTACAAAAAAGAAACACTATTCCTAAGAAAGTACCAGCTGAAAAATAAAGATGGTAAGCATATCTTTAAGTGATACATTAATTTTACTTCACACTCATTCTTTTCTCCTAATACAATCATATAAGCATCCTAAAGTAATCTGGGACATAAATTCTTTGCAATGTGATATGAAGTCTTCACTAAGACCAGATATTTGACTTATTGGCAGACAGCGATTGTCAAGTAACATTAGATACTGAAGACAATACCACAGTATAGAGGAACTACACCTCACATGTGACATTCTAAAGAATTTCTTCAATGTTTTTTGCTTTATGCCATACAATTTTCCTTTTCAAAAGTTACTGAGACAATTTGACATAAGGAGGCCTTAGTCACCAGGGAATTTTTTGGTTGAAAACAAAAAAATATGTTCCTATATTGTTGAAAAAAAATGTAAGCAAAACAGAATTAAAGATACCAAATGCACCACTCTGTAGCCTATCAGTATTAAGTTAGTGATGTGAGCAGGATAAGCTAGTAAATAATTTTAATGTAAATTATTAAGTCAGAAAATAAAGAAGAATATAAGCAGCCCAAAGGATGTAAAATGCTCCTAATTCCTCCTACAATGTAAAATGTAAGTTCATATTTTGTAACAGTAAAGCTTTTACAAAGATCTATTCAGTTTTCAGCATGGGGTTTGGGGATTGTTTAGGAGCTTTTTTTTTGTTTAGGGTTTTGTGGGGTTTTTAATGCTCTCTCTTAGTTCCAGAAGCATGTGCCATAGCAGATATCACCAGGAAAAGAAAAATAATAAAATCAAGGAATTGCTCTAGACATGAAATAGTTAAAAGCATCAGGGAAGGGGAACCCAAAAGGCAATACAGCTTTAAGAGCAGCAATTTTTAATCCATTACTCATTCCAGTCAAACTTTCAAAGCATTACAGATGTACCATTTCACGTGGCTTACTTCAAAATAAAAGAATCTTAAATTGTGAATCCTTTAGAGCTACTTTTTTATGCAGCCTATAAGGTGTCTGCCACTTGTAACTGCCCACGACTTTAATGATCAATGAAGAATGCAGCCAATCAACTGTCTTCCCACAATAGTTTCCAAGGAAACCGACAAGGATACCCACACAGGCTGCACGCAGTGGGAAAACTGCACAAAAACTGCTGCCGCATTTCCACGCTTTTCAATACTCTGGATTTTGTATTATAAAATGCTACAAACCCTAACTCAGTATTGACAAAACCAGTTGGAAAAAAACCAAAGCAGTATTAAAAGACAGTGATGAAGTACTTCAGTCTTCAGCAACTCAAAAGGGCTACAGAGCCTTCTTGAAGCCACAGTATGGCCCCCTCTCTTCTCTGGTGATCCATGGACAATGAGAGCTACAACTTATCATGATTAGGACACCTTCTCTGGTTTTTCCCTGTACATACATCATTAAATTGGTACTTGTTTGTCAGTGATACATGCACAAGAAGAGAACTGCCTTTGCCATGATGCAGTATAAAACGCTGATGTTTACATAGATTTAGGCTAGAACTTTAAGTTGTCAGTCGAAGAAAAAGCCCAACCCCAAACAAAAAAGGTCAATAATGTTTCAGTGTAAAGGAGGAGTTATCAAATCAC
This sequence comes from Forpus xanthops, assembly GCA_032466535.1. Classification (NCBI taxonomy): domain Eukaryota; kingdom Metazoa; phylum Chordata; class Aves; order Psittaciformes; family Psittacidae; genus Forpus; species Forpus xanthops. Next base: position 7,190 of record JASSUY010026239.1, on the reverse strand, counting down.
ACATTAGAAAAGCTCTCCCTCACCTCCCTTTTCTCATAGCACAGCCATTCAAAACTGAATATACAGGAGAAGAAATGTTGGGATTTCCCACCACAACCCCATCATGCTGACACCAGAATTTCAGGTACTAGTTTCTTTTTCCTAAAATATCTCTGAAAAATCATGATCTTAGCAAAATCAATCTTCAAGAGACAACTTCTGTTACCGAATGGCTCAAAATTGGGATTTAGCAATACACAGGTTCTGAAACATATTTTCAATAGTTATTATTAAGAATAAGGTGCTTATACCTGATAATAGGCTCTGATACAGGAAGGTTTTCCTGAGAGGCATCTTGAGACAGCTTTCCCAATTTTGAAGTGCTCCTGATCAGAGACTGTTAGTCAAGTTTCTTATTACAAAGCCATACAGAGGCTAGACATCACATTCCAGAGAATCTAATATGAACCCAAGGCTTGAGTTTTCTTGTGAATTCATCAAAACTCAGTCTTTGATCTCCAGAAAAAAGGAACGTTTTCTGCATCAGGAAAAAGCTGCTTTGTCTGCAAGGCTGACTTCAAAAAACCAACCAACCCACGCACCCCCACTGACTCCAATCACTGGAACTATTCCTCTCTGCCCTTCGATTACAATATTTTACAGGGCAATTCTTTGGTTGTTACAAAAAAAATATTTCGTGTTCATGAAGACAAATCCTTCATAGGCATTTAATTATCTTCTATTTTATAAAGTGCTTGATGACACAAGCTGTTTGATGATACTTATGAAACTGTCTCTTCAAGCTCACAGATAGATCTGAGGGGTTCAAAATGTACTAAAGACTCAAATGATTTTTAATGATTTTAGTCAAACTATTTAGGTTATTAAATTTAATAACTGTGCAGTAGTATCTAAATAATTTTAAATGCAATAATACTTTTCAATTATTAAAAAAAAATTGTAATGTTAGCACTCTTTAGGATAACCAAATAAAGAAGCATTAGAGTAGATCAGAAACTAGCAATCAAGTTCTAATTTTAATTACATGTACTTCATATTAAATCTTGCTGTAAGATAAAATGGTTTCAGGGCATAACCCTAAGTAATTTATCTTCTACAACCCCTGTGACAGAGACACAGTTGAGTCAACTTCCTACATATTTTAATGAACAGCTCTGTAAATAAAATGAAGGCCAAAGTTTCAAAGCAAGATGCAGGCAGTGAGACTGCAACGATCTTTGTTTGCACATGCAGACGGGATAACTACATGCTTAGCCATCTGTCTGCAGAAACGCCAGCTTTTATTCTTAGAAAATACAGTTGTTGAATTGTACTCTCAGACTTTACAGAATACAATAAAAATTAAGATTTATTTTTATAGTCCTCATACTATATAGTAGTAAAAAATAAAAACATTTCTTGACAATATAAAAATGCAATTCTTCTAGCTTGCCCATTTGCTTTACGTTTTCCCATCTATTCAGCTGCATATGGTGGGGCAGGGGTAAGAATATGCTTATTAAGAATTTGTATGAGAACAGATTGACCCAAATGTCTGTTACCAAAATAGATTATATTAGCAAGAATGGAGTGTGTTGCTTCCATGCAATCAGCAACAGCCTTATGAAAATGTCAACTCATATATATATATCCTGATGCAGGATAAATGACATTCTTTTTCAAGTCTGTAAAATAAATACATTAGAAATACCTTGCTTTCTACTACAAGCACAGAATATAATCCTCCTAGAAATACTATTCTTGCAATCAGCTTCCTTCAACGCTGAATTTTATTTATCACTCTTGGTATATTACCAAAATAAACCAAGCAGTTTCAGGCAGTCCTCTCAAGTCATTACCATTAAGATTAGAAGGCAGACAGTTGCAATGATTAAGAGCATCCTCTGCTAGACCAGTCTAGGGCTCTTTACATCTGGTCAAATCACCAGAGCATTAGAGTACAGCAGCTCATTCTTGTAGATTTAAGGTAATATATAGTTATGCTGTCGACTGCAAAGGGCAGGACAAGTCTTCTGCTCTGAAAACCACTGCAGTGCTTACATTTCATCTTGCATATGAGAAGCTCCAGGGTACCAAAGACACCAAAGCTTTCAAGTCTTTGAAGACATTGAACCTAAAACATGTTGCAATCTGCTCTAGCAAAGATGATGCAACTTGCTGTATTCCACCTTATTGGGGTTTTCTTAGCCATTTGTCATTTACGTTTTCATTTAAATGCATCTCTATACGGCCTATTTTAGCCTCAGTAACTTAAAGCTATTTCGATTTTATACATAGTCTTCTAATAATTAGCTAACAAAAGAGCAGTAAAGTTGTAAGATCTGGGTTAGATAAAGAGTTGAGTGTCCTCTTTATGAATAATGATCTCCAGAGTGTTTCATAGAGCTACAGAATCAGATGGTAAACCAGAAAATTGTTATTCAATTCATATTAGAGAAATATAGCAGAAGAAGAAACAAAACAAATAGAGAGATCCTCATCTGGGCTTAAGCATTCAATAGCAACTTATAGAGTTAATAAGGTCACTCACTATCTCTGTATATATCACCTATAAGCTGTAAATAATTTACAACTCTGTATTTATGTGAGTATGACCTATATATTGTTATTTATTCTAATAAAATGGTTTTTGCAAGTCACAACTATTTAATCACCTTTTAACTGTTTTATACATTTGTACAGAAAAATAATGCTACTGGACATGTTGTTGCTTTATGTGTTCACCCTTCACACCGTTCACCTAATTTAGCTACATTATTTAAGCTATCTGACATTTCTTTAATTGCCTGACTAGATTGTCCCAAAACTATGAGGAAACAAGCAAGTAGCTACCAGGCATACTAACCTGTCAATTTATGTGCTACTTTTTCATTAATAATCCTGTAAACAGCATTTTCTTACTAGAATCCAAGGCCATAGATATTGTTGCATTTTGCATTCTAGAGGAATTTATATCTTCAGACACACTTAATGATTAATAAAAAAAAAAAACAAACAACTCTTTAGCCTGAGAACTCAACACTAAAGTATGAATATGTTTTGGGGGGCTATGAGCTTTTGGTTTGTACGTGAATTGATTCATTACAAGAATAGGTGTTTAAAAAAAGAATAAATAACATTGGCTTAAGACCATACTAACACTCTTCCTAATCTTATCATTCAGTCATATCAATATTTTTAGAGTGAAGATTTATATTTGTGATGAAGCCATGTTAAATCTGTGCACTAAATATGCATATTAGATGATTTATTTGGAACCCTCTTCCACGCATTGTCAGATAATACCAGAAAATACAAATAGTAATGTCAATTGAGACTAGAAAAGCACTGTTTATTCTACCTTTTTGGGTTCTGGCATGGCATCATAACAGATGAATCATAACAGGCTGTATAGGTAGAAATGCTTGCCTTATGTTGGTTATATGAATCATCTGTTAAATAAACCATCAAAGGATCTGGATACTTGTCTCAGAATTGAAGACCCAATCAGGAATGGGGCTTTAATCTCTAGTCTATATTATTGTGTAAGCTTAAAAAAGCAGAAAAGCTTAGTATATAGAGATATATTAAACCCCCAAACCTAACAAAAGCAAAACCCCCAAAAAACCCTCAACCGTCCACAAATCCCGCTCCAACACCACTGAAAAAAAAAAAAAGGCCAAAAAAAAACCAATCCTCCCCAAAAAAAACATACCCCCTAAAAAAAAAAAAAAACAAAAAAAAAACACAGAAAAGCCCACCAAACCACAAAAATAAACCAACCAAAAAAAAACAACCAAACCCCAACACCAAGCACTATAATTTATGCCTCCTGTTGTGTAAGAGTCTGTTTGAAAATTAACAAAATTCTGTCCTTACTTTAATTTGCAATTAGTTAATTTTACAAAATACTAGACTTGGTATTTGACCAGGAATGTTTAATAGTTTGCTGTCCAAATGACAGGGACAAGAAAGGAGAAAAAGGAAAGCTGATAAATGTACTGCAGTTGTGGTCACATTTCTTACAATATTAATAATGTTAGTGAAAAGTAATACATGCAAATGTTTCCAACAGGTCACACTGACTAAATGTCACAAACATTTCTAATGTCCCCATTGAACAACAGTCTTGAAGTACTTGTGATTCTTTTCCAGTAGTGGAAAACAGAAGGCTGCTCATAATTTTAACAGATTTCAGCTGTACAACTGCCTTTGGGCCAGATATTTAAAGTGCCTAAACATGTAGAAGATATGTATGGGATTTACAGAACTATTTTGGGAATTGACTTCCATAGGTATATTAAGGATTGATCCATATTCTCAAAAGGGAAACATTTCAACAGGCTTCAAATCAGGCCATGGACTACTGAACTTTCTAACAACCTTAGTTCCTGGAGAACTGTTTTCATTACTGCGCTAATAAGTTTGCAAATGAGTTCCTCTCCAACACTCAGTTGGAGATGAGAACATTGTGAAAAAGATGAATTTTTCTATAAGTCTAAACAATATTTTAATATTAATTATTAATGATGGATTATGGAAATGCTTCTTTTATTTGGAGGCTAAATTGGTAGTCTGAAAATATATGGCATTAAAAAAAAATTAAAGAAAATCTTCCACTACCTATCTGGATTTCTTCTCCTCCTAAATAATTTGGAATTAAACTCTCTATATAACAGTAAACAATAAGGATTTACCTCACCATCTTCTGCACTAACTCTAAAAGATAAATGAGAATCAGATCACATATGAGAACTGATGTTTCTTAATTATTAAGCAGAATTACAATCTCTTATTTAGATTTTGGGTTGCCAATTACCTTTTCTAAAATCTAAAATCCAAAACCTCAGAAGCTTTCCCTAAAACCTTTCCCCAACTCCCTGCTTTCTCTTGTAAAAGTCATATCAAAGAGTTCATTACTTTACAAATATCTTATAATAGTTTAAAAGCTTGCTTGTAGCCACAGAAAAGCTGCAGACACATTTTAGTTTTCATCTATTAGAAAAATTTGAGAGTACTGAACTTGTGTACATCACCCTCAAAGCTGTTTGTCACAGCATCTTTACATGAAAACATGAGTGTCTGAAGATACTGAGTTAAAGCTCGAACACTTTTCTGAAAGTGACTGGATGTTCTCTAAAAACCCCAGGCCATTATAGCTTTTAGTTTAGACATTTCAAAGCAGAAGACAGTTTGATAATTCTGGTGTCTATATTACTGAGTTACAAAATAAAAGCAATGCTAATGCCCAGTGATTGGTTTTTCAACCTAATGAGTTCTCTCATAGGTTGGATAGTGATTGTTTTTAGGAATGAGGAAGAGAGATTTGTTAGAAGAGTTTACTTTTGTTGCAAAGCCTTGTGAATTGTAAGTCTTCTCACATAATGGCGGTGTTCTTTAAGTAAGGAATAGTTATTCTAAGTTTTCAAGTCTCCTCTTGCCCCATTTACACAGTTTTAGGAGTTAAAATCACTCTAATTTTCCTCAAAAATAAGATTTCAGTACCTCAACTGTATATTCTGACAAAGCCAACAAATTTATCACCTGCAAGAAACAAGAAAAAACCCTAGGCCTGAGATACTGAAGCTAAGAAAAAACAGTTAATTGAATACATACACGTGTCTTTACTAGTATTGGAGATAAATGTACCACAGTATGCTGTGAGAAACAACTGTCTTCAGAGAGACTGAATTATTCATTGTTCATAGGTGTAACTGTACACAACTGTGGAAGATATACCAAAAAATAATATGTTTTCCCTTTAACACACCTGCAGCCTTCCTTCAGCTTTAATTGTATTCTTATGCATTACAATCTGTTCCAAAATACCTGATTTTCTTCCTCAGTCATCACTGGCATTATCCAGGAAAGGTACCTGTTTTATGCCGTAATGTGAATCACTGAAAGATTAGGGGAAAACAAAACAAAACAACAAACAAACAAAACACTTAAAAAAAATAAAAAAAAAACCCACAAAACAAAAAAAGAAAAAAAACAACTGACAAAAAAAAAAAAAAATAAAAAAACAAATACCACCACCACCTCCTTTATACCCCAGTTATTGAGGTAGAGTTGTACTGGAAGAGACAAGGTAGCTCCTAAATGGATTCCAGGTTAAACCATTAGCATGTCCTATCTCTGCTGTAGATCAGCTAATAATTTTACTGAACTGCATTTAAGCTCCATGTTTCACGTTTCATTAAATTGATGATTTATTTGTGCTATGATACTGAAAAAAAAAAAAAAAAAAAAGACCTATTTCTTACTGATAAAATTAGAGATGGTAATAAGATTTAGAAGAAGTGGAAAAAAATCACAAAACCTCACTAAAAACATTTTTATTAGATTATTTAAATGCTGCAAGGTAATCACAGAATTGAGACTTTCCTTGCTGAATGACACTGCAGGATTCTAGATATTACACGAAGACAGTTTCAGGTTTAAATGGGGCAAGTTTTGCAGACAAAAAGAAAATTGTCCACACCTGGAGTACAAACCGGACAGCTCCTAGAAATGTAGAACAGGTTTTTATTAGGATTCTGGCTTGAGACTTTTGCATGAAGATAGGTATCTGCTAAAAATAAAATTACTTTCCCCAGTGCATACAACTCAGCTATGTACTTAAATGCTGCTGTTGATTGACCCAGTCAGAAGTTCAAGCTGTCAACAACTCCAAGCAGGACTTTCAACATCACATGCATAAATTGCACTCTGCAAATCTAAAAATCAGTCTATAAAAAGTACCTTGGAGAACAGGAGTACTACGCAGGTGTTATCCTTTCATAACTTGCTGATTTGCATAGGGGTCAGAACTCAAGAGGATTATTATAAGTTTTGTAAAAAATATATAACAGATCATAACTAGATTTCAAAACACAGATCATGCTTTGCACTAGTGAAGGGATGAGCTGTCCTTCATGAATGATTTCCTGAACAAAACATACAGTTCTAGAGAAAAGTTGTTATAGCTCAATCATATTTCTCAGCTGCTGATGACCAGTTATTTTGCATTACACCACAAATATTTGCATTTGGAGTACTGATTTGCCATTTTAGTACTTTGTTATCTTCTATATTTGCTCAGCAAGTTTGCCAATGATACCAAGCTGTGTGGTTCGGTGGATATGCTGGAGGGAAGGAATGCCATCCAGAGGGACCTTGGCACGCTTGTGAGGTGGGCTGATGCCAACCTCATGAAGTTTAACCATGCC
>JASSUY010026238.1:49138-89525 GCA_032466535.1 Forpus xanthops | reverse complement strand
GGGTGACACGGTTTAGTGGGAGGTGTCCCTGCGATTGGCAGGGGTGTTGGAACTAGATGATCTTAAGGTCCTTTCCAGCCCTGACGATTCTGTGATTCTATGATTTTCTTTTTATGGAAAAAACATCCATATTCACTCATATAATCTGGCAACCTACAGTCACTAGCAATGTATCTCAAGCTTTCACATTGCTGCACAGTTTCTGCTCTACTTTGACTACATCACTGTCCCAGAGAAGCTGGTAAGACGCTCCCCTCATTTTGCAGACCAGAGGGGAAACAGCATTATGACAAAAAATCTCCCATGTGTCCCACACTGCTCAAAGAACACCACCTTTGAACCATGCTTCCCCTCCCAAGCAGCCATTCTGTGGCATAAAGGAAGAAGAATTTGCAAATATTAACTGAAATTCTGCAAGTTCCTACAGGCAGCAAGAAATTCTTTTTCTATTCCAGAGGAAGGAACACCACACTTCTCCAGCTCTGTTCCCAGGGATGGCCCTGGCTAGTAGTACAGTGTCATGGGAAGAAAGTCAAGACTTCCACCAGCAAAGAAACCAGAGAAGTGGAGTAAGGTGGCTGTGAAAGAGTTAAAGGGAAAAGGATCAAAGAGGCAGGAGGAAAATATGCTCCCAAGGTTTCAAAACAAGGCATTTTTTAATCCGGTAATATACATGTCTCTTTACTCAAGCATGAGAACATTTCCCTTAAAATATTGCATTCTCTGGTTGGGAAATTAGGAGAAAGTGAACAACTGAAATATGCCATAATCTCAGTGAGCTAGGCATCCAAACTTCATTGCCAGCGTTTGCAGTTCTGAGCATGTAATTCTCCAGCAGTCATCAACAAATTTGTTCTGAATCTCCCCAGAGCACAGCACCCCACAGAGGCTGCATCTGTCCTGCCAAGATCAGCTGCATAGACAGAGCAGGAGAGGACAAGAGCTCCCTTTGGTAGGGACAGCAGTTACAAAGACACACGGCATGACAGGAGTGTGCAGCTCACTTGACTTCCAAAGAGAAGCGCAGCACTTGTCAAGATCCAAGCGAACAACAGGAGAAACCAACAGCCAACTGAGGTGACCAGGAAGTTATTCATGAGCAGTCCAACACACAAGGAAGGTAACCTTTAGATACTGAGGCCATAATGAAGAAGTGTTCCCAGGTTTTATTGCTTTTAAGACATAAGTAGTTCTCAAGCAATTTTTTTCCTGTTGTTATTGCAATAGGAGCTGAGACTATATACCAGTTTCTTGGATGAGACCTACCATGAATCAAAGACAGGATGATTTGTTCTTCGAGCAGAATTGACATGACTTACAGAAAAAGCAACAGGTTGCTTTTCTGCCATTTAGCTTTCAGTGCAACTGTAAGAAAACACACAGTACAGGCAAACACATTGTGCAATTAGCTTACGTAGCCAGAATAACTGAACCAGCACCTGATTCATAACAAATCAACACAAGGATGCACAGCAGAAGATTTTTTTTATATGCTTCCATTCATTTCTCCTCAAGTGTCAGCTTTGAACACATGAACCAAAGAACAAGAATGAAACTGCATGTGAGCAACAGATGAAAGAAAACGAGTTTAGACACCAGGTCACAAAACCAGCTAATAACTAAAACAAGTAGATAGACATAGTGCAACCTCTGCAGTTAAATAGAAAGAATTGAGCATGTACCTGGCATAAACTCACTAAGACTGTGGGACTAAAACAATAAACCAGAAACCATAGGGAAATGAAACCCCAACTTGCTATCTCTTATGAACCACACAAGGTTCTACATTTCAACAAAGATATTTTTACTATACAGATTTAACAAGGCATTAATCTTCCATTAAGTCATAAACCAGCACTATCCACAACACTTAGCAGTTTATTCTTGTGACTGCAGGGCAGCAGAGTATTTCAAAACTAAATTGGAAAGCAAATATCTAAGTGGCCTTACAGCAATTAGTTGTCTTTAATCATAATGAGAAGGAGGGCTGAATGTCCAAAGTGTTTCCATCCTCAATCCTTCTGTACGGTTATTCTGTATTGTGCACTTCATATATCCCTTCATTTTATTTCCAGATTAAGAGATCTGGGACTCATGTGAGCATGGGATCTCCACACTGCCCAGGTCCCCATCTCAGCCACAGATCCCTGTGTAAGGACACAGCTGCCCCCCACACCATCCTCACATGGGAGGAAGTGTTGCAGTACTGCAAGGCCCATATCTGGACCTGACCCACCACTCAACCCAGCCACCCCACTCTTGGGAGGTTGTCAGGGGGCAAAAGCTTCAGTGCTGTAAAAAAACATCTTGAAGGAGACCCTAAGAACTACAGGCTGGCCAATTCCCATTGTCTAGTCTGTTACTTATGATGGAGCTGGAACACAGACTGGTTCAGGCACAGGTAAAGGTGACACAGGGACGGCTGGGTCTGGCACTGTCCCCTCAGGAGGCATTTTCTGACGGAGTCTGCACGACTGAGAGTAACCAATCATGGCAAAGAAACTTCACTGCCATAAGGCAGAGCTGCTTCAGTCTTATCCACAGATCAGCCCACTTGCCTGCTAGCAGCTGGGATAAAAGGTGAAGGGAAACTGCCAGCCTTCACAGTGAGTGGCTTTTACCTACAGAGCAGCAAAAATGTGTGTTGTGTGCTCCAGTGATCTGGACAGGGGAATCAATAAGAAAGCAGTAAGGTTTGCTGAGGATAGAAGAATCAGACTTCAGAGAATCGCAGAGAAATCTCACCATGCCAAGGGAGTGAAAGACAGAGGAGAGTAAAATCTCACAGGAGAAGAAACAACTTCAGCTGTGTATGTGCAGTAATCAGTCGAATATCAGCACTCAGAACAGAGATGGCTCTGCCTTTCTCTGGGGAACATCAGCTCAGCTCACAGAAGGAGGCACAACCAGGAGAAGCCAGGAGATCCAATGCCCTGTTCCACCATTTGGGACTGGTTTCCCTTACACACTCCAGAAGAGCAGAGGAGAAGTACAAATTGTTATGGGACAGATGGCAAAGGGGATTGGACATAGATTAGGAAACTGAGCTCTTTTATGTGAAAGGCAATATTGGGGAGATATGAAAGTTTTGTAAAGAAATCGTAAATCATATTGAGAAGGTGAATGGGATCAGCCACTCACCACTGCCCATAAACTTGACAGTCTCAGCACAAATGCTGTTGATAGAAGACTTACAATAAGAAAGAGGAAGAGCTCTGCTTCCTCGTGGTGCCTTGCCACTCTCCCCAACAGCACTAGGTGTCACTGTTTAGGATAAAACATGAGTGTACGCAGAAAGTCACTGGCCAATTCCTCCCTTACGCATTAGAGATTTATAGAAGCTGCCATGCATAAAGACACAAACCTATCTTCTAACTGAGAGGCCCTAATCTGCCCGCTGCTAGAGCTGGGAGAGACCATAAAGCATGTTCTGTACTCACACCGTGTCCCACCCGCCCTCTTCAAGCACGTGCTGGAGGAGCAGCCATGGTTGGGTCTGCTGAGACCACCATTCTGCCTCACACATGCAGCCACAAGCCCAGGCTGGGAGGGAAAGAATTAACTTGCAAATGCTGACTAGAACTCTGCAAATCTTTCCATGTAGCTGGAGATGTGAGTTCCCTCCCAGAGCACTGTGCCTGCTCACATGGGTCTCCACATCCATGGACATAACACACGACCATGTCACATTCATTCTCTTGTAGCACATTTCTTCAGAAGCGGAAACCAGAACCCTGAATAATGACAAGTGTTGAAAACCCCTTGTTTTGTGGGCTACTATGAAAAATATGGAGAAGTTCCCACTCTGGAAAAAAAAAAAAAAGCAGTAGGAGTAATAATAGATTAAAATCTCACCACATAAATGTACTGCAAACAGGACTGATACCAAACTAGGCAAAAGAAACTAGAAAGAGAGGAAAAGCGCATATTCCAGAACTGAAGAAAATGCCTTAGAATGACAGCACCAAGTAGTTCCAATATTTTCATTCCTTAAAAATATGTATGGGAAGTGATTTTATTAACATCTCCAAGTATCTTAATTTTGGAAGTAGGACGCTAGGTGCTCAAAATCCCTGCACTAAAAAAGCTCAGCAGCCATGACCAAGAAAAACAGTAGACAGAAGCTGAGGCCAGGCATTTAAACTAATGCTGACTGAGCAGGGAAAGAACAACAAAACCCAAAGAAATTATTTTTGTTGGAATAAGCTGTCAAAGTACATTTTCTAATTTCTCATTGGTTTTGATTATGCAGGATATCCTTTGAAAAGGTGTGCTTTAGGAAACAGAAGCCATGCAGCCAAACACAATGCATGCAAGAATTCTGTAAGGTATAACCTACACATAAAGCTGAAGAAGAACATGCTGGCCTTGGCCTGTAAGGTGCTGAAGAAGGTCCAGTGTAGGGCTGAGGGTCCAAGTTCCATGGGGAGGTGGCTGCGATAACACAGTGCTGACAGCATTTACCAACCCCCAGTGTGAAACATCTTGCACAACCAAAGAATCCCTAGCACTGAAAGCTGAATATAGCCAATGTCTGAAAAGAGTCAGACAAGGTACTTTACATCCAGGAAATGACACTGGCTGCCTTTTCTATTGCCACACATTTCCCCTCTAATTACATACAGGTTTTTTCACAAAAACATAGGTTGGTACTGAAGGATGAAATTCTATTTTTAAGATACAAATTTGAAAGCTTCCAAATTGCTGTACTAAGAAGAGCATAATATTTCAAATCACTTGGAAACCTGAAACATCCCTTTTACTTAACTGGTGGTGGTTTTACCTCACTTTATATCAGACTGAAAATGTGTACTGCAGGTGAAGTGAGAGGAATGCAAGTTGTGCAAATACTGCTCCGACACCTAGAATCAGCTTCCTGGTAAACAGAATTGAGGAAACATTGACTTTTGAGTGCACTTTATTTATTTTTGCCACGTCAAACTGAAGACAAACCAAGAGCAAAAAAGATAGAATTCCAACTCCATACTGGCAGTCGGACAAGATGGTCATTGTAAGTCCTTTCCTATTCCTTTCCATACGAAAAACTTAACTTGCAAATACCACTTGCTCTGGAAAAAGGCATTCCCCAGGCTACACGCAGCAGTGAAATGCAGCCAGCTCTGACGGAGGGCTGGCACAGCTGGGGTTACATCCATCACTTCAGCCCTAAGGCAACGGAAGAATTCTCTCATCTTGGGGGAGCTCTGACAGCACTCAGTATAGGACATGTGCTAAAGTGACAAAACCACCAACCCCCAGAGGACTTGTCTGTGCCCAGATTCACCTGCATGTGTCCAGAGGAGCTGAGGAGGTGACACCCCTCCTCAGTGGGTATTCACAATATCTAGATTTAGGTATCCAGCTCTGGTTTCAGTTAGGACTTTGTTCTTTGCATGATAGCTAGAGATGAACCATGATAATTTAGAGCCTAAGAGCAGTTGAGTTACAAGTGAGGAAATCACATTTTTGAACAGGGAGTTATTATCCAAATATCTCTTCCCTATTATCTGCTCACTGCTCAACACTTTCATATCACGGTTATGTTAATTACCAGGTTATCAGAAGCTTCCCAGCTAGGCAGAAGCTGAACGTCTAGCCTACAAAAATAAGCATGGAAAAAAAACCCCGAGCCTATCCCTCCCAGCACCTGATACAAAGAATGTAGTAGCAGACCATGGCTCCAAGGGGCTTCAGCAGGATGTCCAAGACCCCTTTTCCTAGGGATTTTCATTGAAAGCTGTGACATCGCAATGCCGTAACCCAAGACAGACTTCATCGGACTCTCCAACATGAATACAGCTGAACCGACAGGCACATGCAGCAGCTCATTCCCTACTTGACAGAGATGAATGGCTCCACTGCTGCATGTGCAGAGCAACTGTATCACTCTTGTTTGAGCAGTGCTCTTAAAAAGTGACAAAACATCCTGGCCGGATTATAGGCTACAATAATCATTGCACACAACTGGTAAGAATCTAGAGCCTACTCCAAAAAACAAAGTGAAATTACACCCACTCATCCTACATACAGCCTTTCATCTGTGTGAATTGTTGGTAGGCACCCTGGTAGATCACAGTCAGGCCATAAAACTCTTGCACCTCTCATCTATGTTGTTTCATTAAAGCTTATTTATTTTTACAGCTTTTTACTAAAAGCTAGGAAAACAGAGCTTCAGTGACCCACAGAAATGAGAAGACAGCATCATACTGATAATTTGTCACACAGTAGTGAATTAAATTGTGCAGTGAAGTACAACTGCTTTGCTACTGCCATACTTCTTTCCAGGGACATACTATTTTGGTGCTTGACAACACGTAGGCTTTTCAATATTGCCAGTTAATGAAGACTAAGCAAATCAAATGATTAAGCTGGAACAAAGACACTTTTCACAGAATATGGCTCACTGGGCCCTTCAGCAGCACACGTGTACCCAGATGCATAGTGAACAGTTCACAGCAGCTATCGCTGTGAGGGTTACACACCTTGGACTTGTAGCCCAAGTTTACATCCTATAGGAAACAGTGAGCTAAACATTCAGACTTGAGATCCACAGGGCATTTTCAGCAACTGTTTATAACTTAGTATAGGGATATTATACAGCATGACAAACATAAGATAAAGTTACTTTAATATATTACTACTCACGTAGCAACAGTTCAATTTTATGCTATTTTCATATATTTATCACTGTGTAGCAATTCACAATAGCAACCTATTTTGCTTCTCACTTTTATACAGCAATTTATATTATACCTGGCTGTAAGGAGTTGTTGCTTTTGTGGGTCCGTGTTTTCAGCTACACAAACTCCTGGCACTCCCATGGTTACAGCGAAGATCCACACCTACCCATTTTACTGTACCTACAGGAATCTTTGCCATGCATCAGGGATAGCTTACAGTTTTCATGATTTGCTTTCTGGGGATTAAAATGCTTTTAGTGGGAAACAAACTTTCACAAACTTAGCATATGCCTAAAGGCTCTCAAGAAATACAAGGCAGTTCAGTGTTGAGTGCTACGAGAGGCTAACATGCCACCAGCAGATAGAGCAATGTTCTTCCTGCAATCTGCACCCTCAATGCTTACAGCACCCCGAGTATTCTCTACTTCCCCAAAATAATGCTATGAAGAGTATGGAAGAGCATGCAGAGCTTTTGATGCAGCACACATGGAGGTGATGGAGAGCAAAGGTGGTGTGAGACAGGAGGGGGAGAAAATTTTGAGAAGCCCACAGCAGGTAAGCAGATAGGAAACAGCAGGACAATTCACTGCACCAGCAGCAAAATACTTTTCCCCTTAATGCTACAAACATACCTGAATACTGAGGCATCATGACACACTTGCATGAAAGAGAACAGAGAGTAAAAAGCTTATCAGAGCATGCTTTGTCACATACCCTTTATCAGACAGGTTTGCAGTGGAGTGTGAGCTGGTACACAGTAAATCGAGCAGATGCACAGCTAAATAGTTTATTCTCAACAGCAACCACTGCTCAAGACCTGAAGACTGTTCCTAGATACATGTAAGTCATCTCAGAGCCCCCTCTGAAGAGCCATAAATGTGCAGAGGATGTCTGCCTACCCTGGACCATATCCACACACACCTTTATCCAGTCCAGACTCTGAAAAGATAACTAATGGGATAATAAAAACAGATGACAGTACTACTGAAACTTCAGAGAGCAAAACAGTGCAAGACCATTTTATATAAATAATAATCAAAGCCAATGAGATTCATTAGTGTACTGAATAGCCTCCAGAGGGAAGTGGTAATGGCCACAGCATTGGCGATGCTTCAGTTCAATTCAACCATAAAAACCCTTGAGTAGCATGGGGCTGTCTGTATCTGTGGTTCACTTCCAAGCTTGAATAATAAAAGATGAGACAAACATATAGAGCTCAGATAGATCAGGTCTGACACCCGCTGAAGGAAATAAAGATTTACCAGATGTACAATACTTTATAGAAGTACTTCAAACATTAACAGCAGAGCCTTTTTACTCCTCTTTTTCCAAAATAAGGGATTATATGAGCACTAGGATAGGGGGTAGGCACAGTCCTTTTCAGTTTGGAGCCATGACCACCCTTCTCTGCAAGATCATCACACCAAGAAACTCCTGGAGTGAAAACATTGAGAGAAAAGTAAATTAGAGTAAACCTAATGAAAAATATATATTTGAAAGATTCTAGCCTATGCTGCCTAACTGCTGGTTTACAGAGCACTGCTTGAGAGCACAGGCTTGGGTTCTAAATGAAAAAATGAGGTGAATGAATGTTTCATAGCATCGGCTGTGCAAGAGAAGAACCTGTATTGGAGGAACTTAGACACTGTGTGTTTCGTGCCCCTGCCCGAAGCCTCCAACACTTGTGAACCCTGTCCCTTCCATCCCTGTGTCCTGCTGGGAAGATAGGATGGGGCACACTGCCTTGGGCGGCCCCACAGGACTCCCAGCGCGGGGCAGATGCCAGAGCTTCTCACCATGACCGAGGGCACTCAGTTCGACGAAGTTGCCTCTGAAGCACAAAGAGCTACGGGCGCAGGAGCAAAGCGTGGGGTGCACATCCGAATGCCCTCAGGGCGAGATCCACCAGGGTGCACTTGCTAGAACACAGCAATCGAGAACTGAATGATCTTACGGTCCTTTCCAACCCTCACCATTCTGTGATTAACTTCTGGGAGTGCAGCGCCCAAACGGGCATGGGCTGGAGCCCGCCCCGGGCTGGTTATTTCCCGTAAATCCCAGCTGACCCATTTCTTGCACGGACACGTCGGTCACAATGAAATGCATTAAGCTCCTTAACCTCCCGATAAACAGCGCTGACCCGGCCTGGCGCGGGTACAGCTGTCGATCAACGGGCTCACGGCTGGGCTGGGGCACCCGGGGTGCGGGAAGGTCCCGTGGCAAGGGGAGAGGGTCCCGACGCTCGGCGCAGCGATTGCTGCACCCCCGCCGAGCGGCGACCAAGCACCCCGGGTTGCCGAAGGTGGCAGGCGGGACGCGCCCGGTGCCGGTCCTACCTGTGCACAGCGAGACGGCGGCGCCCAGCAGCGGCAGGGCCACCCGCAGCACGGGGCTGGGAGCCCGCCACATGGCCACGCACCGGCGGTGGGCACGGATCCGGCTGGCTATGCTGCCGGGAGCCGGCCCCGCCGGCAGCTGCCCGCCCCGTGCCGCCGGCGACAGCTATAGCGGAGCGGGGAGTGGCCCGGCCGGCCCCGCCCGCCCTTACCTTCCCCGCAGGGGAGGGGGCTGGCGCTACCCGTCCTGGAGCCCCCCCGTATGTCCTGCACGGCCTCCTCCGGTGCCGTGGGTCCGGAGGGGAAGGGACCTTGGAGACAGGGGCAGCTCCGCTCCCCGGGTCTGCCAGGAGAAACCCGGGCACGCTCCGACTCATCGCTCGCTGCACGTCCTCCTGGTTCACCGTGACAGCCTCTGAGAGTCTCAAAGGCAGGTAAAAGGAAAGCTAGCTCAGAAGAAATGACGGCTTCTCCTCTTCAGGTTTTAATTACGATTTTTTTCCAAATGCATATTAGTGTTCTTCAGCCTTCCTGTTCTTAAAGGGGCTACAGTGCTGGAGAGGGGCTTTTTACAAGGGTGTGTAGTGACAAGAACAAGGGAGGAATGGCTTTAAATTGATAGAGGAAACATTTAGGTATTAGGAAGAACTGCACTGTCACAGGTTGCCCAGAGAAGCTGTGGCTGCCCCATCCCTGGCAGTGTTCAAGGCCAGGTCAAACAGGGCTTAAAGGATCCTGGTCTAGTGGAAGGTGTCCCTGCTCATGGCAGGGCAGCTGGAACTGGATGAGCTTTAAAAGGTCCCTTCTAACCCAAACTCACCTAGGAATCTAAAATTCTTCACCTTGGTTGCTTCACCAGGCTATGCCAAATTCCTCACAAACAGCAAAATTCTGAACTGTTTTCAGTGTTCATTCAATGTCTTGTTACAATCTATTCTTCATCAAGACCCTCAAAAACTCCATCGTCTCCTTACAGCCTGGATAGCACAAGCATCCAAAAAAACTCTCTTACACACTACAGACCACTGTGACATCGTTTGCAGCATTTAACCCCAAATGCTCAGTAGTACTTACACATACCATCATAAAAATAAATCAATGAAATCTAAATCAAGATATAATCAAGACTATTCTAAAAGTGTTAGTGGAGCAGACTATGTGACCTAAATTACTTTCAGGAAGGTGTTGCACATGCTCCATTTCTCTATATTTATTTTAAAGTAAAAACACTAGCAAGATCCCAATTTCCCACATTTTGTAGCATGCATCTCTAGATCTTTATTACTGCGTGCAATACTTTATTATTATTATGACATCTCTGTTAAGCCTTTTAGATTTCCCTAGACAGTAATTCCTAGCAATGTTCTTTTTCCAGTTTTTTTTTTTTCAGTACTGAAGTTAATGACATTTATCAAATCAGCCTTTTGCAATCTACCTTGCCCTACCTGGTATTTCCAAATGTGCTGGTAGAGGTTCCATAACTGCATCAAAATGCCTGAGGGGAAAGAATTATATTACTACCAATTGATTTTATTCATGTAGGTTTCCTTAAGTATTTGTTCAGGGTCACAACACCAGCCATACTCACAAGGTCTTCACCTTTACTAGCTCCTAATGCCAGATGTTTCTCCACTCTAGGACCACACAGCACCTCCCTCCAACTCACTCACTTGGTAAGTTTAAGCGACTGTTGTTCTGAAAGCCTTTTCCAAGACAATTGTAATTACAGGGTTTCAGCAAGGTCCTGGGATTTGAGAATTCAAGGCATTCCAATGATTTGCTGCTAACATTAGCAAATTAATTTAGGAGTCAGTTCAAGTAAGTGTCTGATCCTGTAGAATGGAGGCCCAAATAATGTGAAGGAAAATGTGCCAATAATACATGCTGAGTGTATGGACATGCTGATGCTCCCACTCCATCCTGCTGAGCTTAGGCACCACAGCAAGGCATTCCTGCTGACTTGGGAGCCAGAGACTTGAAACCTCCTTCATAACCTGCTTTGGAAAAAGTAAGCAGATCTCTCTAAATTCTTTTAAAATGCCCCAGAGAAGGAGTGCTAAGCTGTGCAGAAATAAAAATCAGTGATGGAAACCTTTACCTGGGAAATGCTTGATTAGCTCTGCAGCTGAAAAATGCTATGCTGGCTCCTGTGGAGGGGCCCAGACCAACTGAGCTCTGGTGCCACTGAGGACTTGAGTACTCCCATAGGAAAGGGGCATCCAGGAGAAGTGCCTTCCCAGGAGTAAGGAAGAGAACCACACAACATGTATGCCATAGGAGAAGCATGAGTGCCTTCCTTTCCAACTCTGTGTGCATGCAGATATAGACCAAACGGATGTCACCTGGGGCATGGGGACAACAGCTGCAGCATCCCTAGTTGCTGCAGGCTGTAGAGACATGGTCTACTCTTCCCTCCTTCCCCTTCCATGGACATCCATGTCACCCCATCATCAACTAAATGCAATGGGAATGAACAACATCTTATTACAATCAAGTTCAACATGCTGATTATCTCATAGCAAACACTGTAGGTATATGTTATACTGTATTGAAACGTAACACAACATCATAGTATATACCTTACTGCTTTATGAATAATGGAAAGCAATTAGAAAACACTTGCCAAGGTCTAATAAGGAAAAAAAAAAAAAAAACCAAATTGCAGGTTTGGGTGTCAAAGTGATAAAATAATAGAAGAAAAATTTGCAACTCCTTCCCTTCTGAAAACACAGAGCTATTAAATGCTCTCTGACTACGGCTTGACAAGTACCTGTTCAGCTATATGTTACTTTCAGGTAGATCCTCTCTTGCCTGTGGTAATGCCACAATGTGAAAATCCTCACTAACATCTAGCTACTGCTCCTTTTTCTGACAAAATCAGATAAACATAGCACTGTTCTTGGCAAATCCGTATTTTCTTTCTCTCCTCTTGAAGGCTCACAAATAACTTCATTTGCTCAGTGCTACTAGAAAGTGTAAATGTATCTCATTCAGACTCATCTCTTGTTCATAGCATGTAATCATTACATCTGCTTTTTTGTATGAAGACATAGAATTATTAACTATGTAATTAAAGTAGACAAGGTTATTCTTCAGTTCTTAAAAATAATCTCTAGGACACATTTGCTCACACTTCACAGAAGTGATGAAGAAAACAGTATCTCCTGTGCTTGCCAAGAACAAGAATCAAAGCCTACAGATGGCAAGAAATTTGCAGTTCTTAATGAAAAGCCCATTCTGATTTTAAATAAAAATTGTTAGTTGTTTATTTTAATAGAATCCCCAAATGTCTTTTCATCTCACTACAGAAAATGGAAAGGCTTTTCCATTGTCATGACAAGCTTTAAAGGGGTACAGCAGGAAGAATGTTCCACACTTTCTCCCTTCCAGTAAAATAACAGGTTTACTGTACGTCCTTTCTCTGTATCTCACAGCCTTTGGAAAATCTAATGTGTAAACTTACTTTCAAGCAGGTGATAAAGCCAAACTCATCTCTTCCCCAGCAATGAGAACATAACAGCTGGTACCCAGGTGCTGGAGAGGAGTGATGAAATCTATAAAAATATATATACTCAGTATGACCAGGTGTAATGGTGACAAATGTATTTCACTGTGACCCTGATGCTGCCGGTGGACAAGTTCACCATCCAATTGAACCACTGATGTTCTTGTGTATGGTGAATGGTTTTACCAGACTCTCTTGGAGCAGCACAACACAGTTCATCATGGTTAACATACATGTACAGGTTTTTCCCCATCCCAGGAGAATGTTCCCAGAAGGGAGGAAGAGAACACTAATTACCAACTCTTAATCATGACTAGCCTCTCCTTTTGTTTCTACCCCATTGTTAACAGCCTGGGCTGCTTGCTTTGGTAATTTCTCTGAAGCGAATCGCACAGTAGAAGAGCCATGCTCCGTGTTCTCATGAGCAATGCCGAAATCGAACTCCATTTGTCCTAATTAGTTTGTCCTTGGTGTACCATGGTTTTTGTTAAGTCAGATTTTTTGTTTGATTTTCAGAAAAGCGAAGTGCCTGACCTTGCAGTGAAGCAAAATGGAGCTCCAGTTATAAATAACTAAAAACACTTCTCTTTTATGTACCTCCTACAACAAATAACATACGTTTGTATTGTTCATATTTCTATCAGAGATTTGGTAGTGTTAACCCTTGCATTTCCATCACACAAATACAGAGCCACTACCAAATCACCTACAAAGGACAAGGCAGAACCATAGTTTTCATTTAAAAGTTCATGGAGATGTCAGTCTGCAGTTTTCTGTTCTTTTTCCCATTGTAACATTTTTTTAGCTGCATCTAAATTATTCCTTGAATGAGGCAGATGCTGAGGGGGTTTTCAAGCATTATTTTGCTCAGCGTTTGTTGGCTATTTTGGTTTCTCCTTTCCTTCTCACATCTCCTATCATAATTGCACCATTTTTTTTTTAGTTGAGAATCTGTAATACATAAACTCGAAACAATGAAACCGTACCACAATAAGCGTGACATTTTAATTATGTATTGTAATAACCTTAACCCTTTCCTTCCTATTCCTTAATTCCCCACCATCCCCAATAACATATGTGCATGAGTTTATCTTTACTCATTCACACCAGGAGGCATCGTGCAGGTAAAGTAATCTAGTCTAAGAAATGCTACCTACAATTAATATATTATTAGATAGAAGAGTCTAGTCAAACCTCTACTCATTCCAGAAAATGATAGCTGATCTAGAATACACTTTTAAGTGAACACGCATATAATGAGCACTCTTATTTCTTATTTGGACCAAATCTAACCAAAACCATCAGGCTGAGATGATGTACAAAATTGTTTTCCAACAACATGCATGAAAAAGTATGGTTGCATAATTTATTGCTGATGAACTACATTAATAACTCTGCTTCAAACTTTATATACCCAACAAGTCAAGTTAAAAGCCAGAACCTTCATGCTCATTTAATATCTTGCTTAGCTGTGGAAGAAGGGTTTCTCTGGTTTACTCAGGGAACAGGGGATGCTGGATGGTGTCATTGGTGCTCTAGTGAGAGCACCATTACACTTGTTTGCAATATTCCCTTTGTATTCAGCCTGCAAGGCATCTCTACATTTGTGTCATTGGACAAAGACAGTAGCTTACATGGATATTTGACCCAGCAAAGGAAATCATGCTAGTATGTGGTCCATCACCACAGGATACACCATCAGTAGCTGCTGACATTGATGATGGTGCATTGAGATAACTAACGAGCAGCAGAGCTGAAGTTAAAACTGTAAAGGTTGTTCTGACTTCAGAAGTCCTATCTCTAACCAGGATGATCCTATCCTGTTATTTCATAGAGGAGTGAACACAGGACACAATTCTCAAGCAGCACAAGCTTGCCCAAAATTGAAAAAGGTGAATTGAAACCTTACCCCCTCCACGTTTCCCATTTCCTATGACAGTTCTCATTTCAATGTTTTTCCCTTTCCCCAACAATCTTCTATCCCCAGTTCCACATAACATTTTCAGGGTGAGGAGTCTCCCAGAAAACTATTGCTCCATGGAACATACTCCATTTCAGAACATTTGAATCTTCATTTCTTGACAAGACCCGTGTGCGCAGATTTGCATCAGGAGCAACAGACACAAGTGGATGAGAACTGAAACCAAAATAATTCTGAAAAAGAAGGGCTCGCATAAGAAATACCACTTATGGTAAATCGGAACTTTTGGACAAGCCCCCCACAGTGCACCTCAAGGAACAGAAATGCATCTCATGATGCCATCCTTGACATGCTGCTCTGCAGGAAGTTTTGTGGAAGAGCAGGGGTGTAACTGCTTGAGGAGAAGCCCCTTCCCTGGCTTCCTTGAGCCAGGTAACATCTATAATGTCAGTGCCATAGAACCCTGCACAAGAAGCAGTAAATTACTTCTAATACACTACTGACAAATTACATGAAAAAGCTTATTAAAATGATAACTACATGGGGAGGGAGGAAGCCAACCAGTCTCTTTTTTTTTTGTTTGAGTTATGACAGAACACTGATGTTGCATCAAGAAAGTTTCTGTGAAAAATAAATCTAGTTCCACTGAAGTGGAGAGAAATAACTCTGCTCAAATTGAAGAGCATTTATCTATCTGAATGTAGCATCCACCAACTGGAACAAGTAGGAATATAGGTTGCATCTATCCAACCCCCTCCAGGAGGTTACATTATATGTGTTATTTTACCAAATTTATATATTCACATAGTTCAAAACCTCTGGTTTTATTCACATCATGCACATTGAGAGTGAGGAAATATCACAACAAAATTGATAGACCTGTTAATTAGCAGTCCATCCTAACAGATTTCAAACCATTCAGTGAATAGTGACCAGTGCATTGTCAAAGGCTGGATTAATCCTGTCTGATGTAGGGAGTTGCAGAGATGGCCTCATTTTAGAAGAGATTTGCTGAGCTCAGGAAAAGTTACCAGACACCCAATAACAGAAAAAACAGTGCTTTTGTCACAAGTAAGGCATCTTGTCTGGGACAGGATGCCTAATCTTCTGGCAGGTAAGACATGGAGGGAACAGAGGGGTGGGAATGTCATCTCTAAAGCTGGTGCCAGGCACGAGTCTACCCCACTGCTCTGGATAATGTTCTTTCTACTGTTTTGAGCATATGCTTCCTCAGTAAGTCAAGTCTAAACACCTACTAAATATCAGTTTGGACACGCAAATCCTACCTATGCATATGTATACACACACATGAGAATCCTAGTAGGGTAGTAGACTGATGGACTAAATAATTCCATGAATGAAGACTCGTTTATGAAATCCAACATTACAGATACTTGCACGCCAAAACCAGAGTATGTTATGTAGGTTCTCAATACATACCTACTAGAAATTGTAAGGCTTGTTGACACAAATGAAACCCTACCACTTAGAATACAGGTAATGGCAGTATATTTAAATATCTAACAAGTTTCTTCCACTTTCTCCCAGCATTTACATTTGTATTTATGAAAAAAAAGTCGTGCATCAGAATACTAATCATATTGCTCCATCATACACCTCTCATGCCAAATGCTCTATCCAGCTTTTTCGCAAATCACATGGCAATGTGACCTGTTATCTGTTATTAATGTTATCTGTGTTAAACCCGTTCATGTGATTTAATACTGATAATGCTGTCTTCAAAACACACTTGAGATCTTTTGTTTCCATCGAGGCCATTGAAAAATTGTCTGGGCACTTCATATGCTATTATGTTTGGTATTATACGGCGGCATTGAAATCTGGAACAATGCATTTCAAACTGCCAGGTTTTAACCGCCTTCGATAGGCGTCACATAAATAAATGGCATTATAGCTACTATTGATACAGATAAAAAAAAAAAAAGAAACAAAACCAATAAAACAAAAAACCACTGAACCCATTTATATTCTCTCAACCCTTTTCTCCATACTGCTTGTTTGCCTCCAGCCCTCAACCATGGCACCTGTTTAGCAAGTACCCAAGTTTACCATGGTATGAAACAAAGCCTACTATTAAAGCAGCAGTGTATGGGCTCAATTCCTGCAAACACTGGCCTTTTCTTGTTTTGTTGTTTTTTTTTCAGGTTACCAATGTTGCTCAATAACCACAAATTTGGTGAACTGTTCTGAGATACAGTAAGAGGACAAAGTACAACACCTGAATTCAAATAGAACTTCTGTGATTTAGAAGTAGAATTCTCTATGTATGTCTCTAGTTCTGTGGAAGTGAGAATGAAGAGCTGTGAGTCCTCACCCTCCTCTTCCCAATGCCAACAGTTGGGGGTCACTCACTGAGTTGCTGGGAGCAGCTCCTGCTGAAAATATCTGAGCTGAGGCAGAAGCTTGTGTTAATGGGTCACTGGTTGAAACAGCACTTCAGGCTCCACTAAAAAGCACACTGGGGGCAGAGAGGGGGAGAAAAGCCAGTTACTCACATCTTATTGTGTTTCTAGAGCATTCGGTGATTGCAGATTTGGGTCCCCAGCTATCCACAATCACTGATCCTTCACCTTTGTCTCTAAACTTCATCAGGACTCTGACACACCAAATGCCAGCAAAAACCAAAAGAACAATAAAGCAAGGGATGGAGACAAAAAAAAATACCACACTTCGAGGTATTGTGAGGCAAACATGCTCCCAAGTTAGATGTTTGCATGGCATGGTTCATAGTAGAACAAAAATAGCGTACCATGGGGATTGAAGAGTCTCTGGAAACGGATAACACCATAAAAACAATTGCCAACTGGGAGTACTTCTAAGGCTGGCTGGAAAACAAGAATCTTATTTTGTAATTTGTTTTGCTCCACATCAGGACAACACTGAGACCTACTGAAATTTTGTGCAAGCAAAATGAGATTTATGGACATCCCAGAATGGCCAGCACATCAGTGGTTACCACTTACTTTGGTCATCTACTTCCTATGTCAGCATTCTAACTACAGAGCTATCTCTTTTGTCTTGCAACAAAAAGTCTTGCAGTCTGTTTCCCACTCTGTTCATCCAAAAATGCTACGAAACCTTAAAGAAACTGCCATCAGAATGATACAGTCCTGTAAATACATTATATTGCTGACCATATCAATTAGGAAAAGAGTCAAAAAAATACCAAACTGTTCCAAGAACAATTTCACAGTTCCCTAGTCACCACCCATACCCTCTCTCCCCAAAAGCTGCTTTCTACAGCTCCAGAATCTTTGTAGAATGGGTTGGATTGGAAGGGACCTTAAAGATCTACTAAACAGTAGCCCATAAATCTATATGAGAAGTTCACATTAACCTGAGCAGGTGCCTTCTTGATGAGGAGGTTAACAATGGAATTTCTCAGATCATTTTAGCATCATTCAGATCTAAGAAGCGTCTAAAGAGCAAGCTTTAGTGCAATTAAACAGTTAATTCTCTAATGGGGCTGCCCACTCTGCTCCTTACCTCCGTTTCTTGGGATGACTGGCAGTGCTCCTCCTCTCACCATCTCAGCATTGACCGTGCCACCTCCTCCTCACGATACTGCTGGTGCTGAGACAGCAGTTGCTGCAAGGAAAATGGCAGCAGAGCCAGAAGCATGATGAAGCTGCTGACTTAGACACTTGGTCCTTGCTCCTCTGTGTTGCCTTCTGCAGGGTTAAGTGTGAAACATGAACTAAGCCCAGATCAGCTTTTTAGCTTGTGCTCTGTTTCATGCCCAACTTAACATAGCAAGGACTTGATCTTTCATCCATTAATCACTAGTGAAAAGCACAAGCAGAGAGACCACTGCTCAGAGGAGAACAGTGCTGGCTTGTTCCCGAGACATATCCTCACCAGTTCTTTCTATACTGGTATGGACAAGAGCACACCATTTTAGTCTTTCTATGGCTTCCTACCACTAACCCTAGCTTTGGGTCAGTCAGCTTGTATTGGGCATCAGGACTATGCAGAGGATTTTCTATGGGAAGCTCCTGGAGGCCCAGTTTAGGAATCACCTTGCAGGGGAGCGAGATGACAGAAGATTCATGAAGAAAAGCAAAAGGAAATCTGAACCATCCAATGGTAATTGCTGGATATGGTCAAGGGAACAAAAGGTAGGAGTGTTCATGTTCACTGCTTGAACTCCTGACAGAAAGCACTGTTGCTTGTGTTCCACATTTCTTAAACAGCTGAAGTGTATGACAAATATTAAGCTATTTTTAACTCCATGCACTAAGGACTGCACGATCCATATACAGTAAAACAATCAAACAAGAATAAATGGGTAGGCATTATTTTTCCTCCTTATTTTGTAGCTTCTTTGTACACTGAGTTATAGTAAGCTTTTCTCTATTAGCAGTCCTACTATCCTTATTCCTCTCAATTTCCTCCTTTTCAGCACTTATATTAAAGATATATTCTCTTTATTGGAGGTAGGCAATGTAATGTGCTAGCTATTTTTGCAGGTTCCTGGCTAGCATCCAACAGTTCTCTATCCCCCCTGCCACCTTGGGTAGGTTTTAAAGCCTCAGGTTTTCCAGGAGAACATTCCAAGAATAGAAAGAAGTCTATGCTGTGAATCTAAAATATTTATGGTATTTGGGGTAGGGGGTTTTTGGGTGGTTAAAATGGAGAAGACTGCTGCAGAGACCTCTGGGGAAGAGATTGGTGCGATGCAAAGTTCTTGAATCTAGTTAGCAACAGCCACAGAGCTTCAGTCAAGTGTATCATGATCTTTTAAGATCAAAGGAACAAGCTTACTGCAGATTTTAATGTCTTTAAGAAAAACATTCCTGGCCTACCTAGGTGCAATTTCCTTCTGGCACAGCTTTTCTCTCAGCCTGGAAGGCAAAAAGCAGTTCACAGAGATCAGAGGAAGGCAGGCACTGCCCAAGGTACTGCCCTCGAGAAGTTGTCCAGGCACAAGGACAACTTCCCAGACCGGTGAGGGAGGAACAGATTCAGAGGGGGAGTTTGGAAAGGAGGAGACAGAAATGGTGGCAGATGGACTCCAGTGGGCCCATGGCCAACACAGAGAGGGGTGGATTGGGCTGGGAAGGGCTGTGGAGATGCTCATGCAACTCTGCCACAGGGTGCCTACCCCAACACTCAATGCAGAGAACTGCTGCAGCCCTCAGAGGTCACACACATATCCCAGTGAAGCTGCTGGAGTGGGGATCGGGCAGGCACACTTGAACAACAGCATGTCCTGAGGTCCAAAGTGTCTGGACAGCACAGGGCTGAGCCTGTTGCATTGCCAAATCTTGCCCAGCCCCAATTTCACACCTCACAGGCTCTTCAAGGATCTTACCGGAGCTCAGAGCTCCGCCACACCAGCTCACAAACCCTGGCAAGGCCACACAGGCCAGCTACTGTGGGTACAAACAAGCAGAGACCTCAGCAAAACTTCCCAGTGCTGCAGACACCTGTATGATTATGTGCATCTGGAAAACCTGGAACAGACACCCCACTTCCAACAGTGGCACTCCTGTATTGTGTGTACAAATGGGGGGACCAACGGCACTCAGCAGACTGAGCCTGGCCAGCAAGTTGTCTATTGGAGGTCATACACCCCAGTGAGCTATCACACGTTTAAAAGCTCTTGTAATTTAAATGAGTAGGAAAACATGGAGACCAGGTAAAATCCTGATGCAACTCCCAGGACTAAACCCTAACTTTACACTTCTGCATTGGCAAGGGAAAAAAATTGCAGCTTTACTCCACTTAAGGCACTCTGATATCTTTAAATCAGTAGAAAGAAGCAGCCATAAGGTGTAGCATCAACTCTGGACTGACCTGAAAGCTGTGCAGTACCGTAAGCAGTGGCCTCTTCCTCCCTTTCCTAAAGTACAGTTTTAACCCCAGTTTATCAGGTCAGTGTGCTGGCTCCTTCTAGATGCTGTGAAAGCCACCAAAAAAAGAATTAAAAAAATAGAGCTTTCAGATGTTTACAGGAAGATTAAAAATATACAGGTGTTGAGGCTGGACACAGCATCAGCTTTTCAACTTGTTAAAAGGAACAGATTTTAGCATAATCACAAACATGAGGAGCTGCTAAAACTGATGCCAGTATCCAAATGTTAGTGATTTTAGGAGCTCAGGGCTTCTGTGACAGTGAAGCACTCAAGTCATTGCACTAGAAAATGTGGCTAGCATTTTGATAGTGACTGCAGTTGTAAAGATAGAATTAGTAATTATCAGTGTAATTGTTAAAACCCACCTCACGTCACCTGTGAATCAGCTGCTTCATCACTCACGCAGTTCACAAAGATGAAATATGCCAGGCCCAAGGCCCTTTGAAGCATGGGCCCAAGCCCCACAAGCAGCTGACCACACAGCAGGGAGGAGGACAGAGCAGCTCCTGTGGGATGCTTCCCTCTTCTGCTCCCAGGGGCACTGCACATCCCACAACCCCACATACCCTCCAGCAGAGCCATGGCCTCCACCAGCCTCCCCATCCGGTGTAACCCACTGCCTTGCACGCACCAGGTCAGGGAGAAGCACAGCCCTTAGGGGCTGCACAGCGCTGCTGACCCAGCCACAGATATACAGTAGGAACATCTTGGTCAAGAACAAGCAGAGATATTTATTAGGTCTGTAAGTATAAAGAAAGTCCTTGAGGAGCTACACCAGACTGGAGAACAGGACATGCTGCTGTGCCAGGGCTACACCCCCCAATTTAGACATGCTGCTGGGACAAATGCCACTGCACACAGAGCAACACATGGCAATGACTGTGGCAGAAAGGGAGATGTCTTTAAAAAACAAAACAAACAACAAAAAAACAAAACCAACAAAAAAGCACCACCAACAAAAATGCCCCAAATAACTGAGTCTCCCAAGGCTGATAGCTGGCAGGCACTTTGGTGTATCATTTTGCAGGCCACCATCCCCACAAGGACCATACTCCTCAACCTCAGAGCAGTCTGGATGGCACAGAACAGGTTGGCCCAGTGAGCAGACGTCCCATACCCATTGGTAGATCCCTTCTGCAGACTTCACACAGCTCTTCTCACAAGATGAGTCCGTCACCAGTGAGAAAGTGCACTTTCCACAGAGAACATTCCAGCTTCTCCTCCACGTTTTCCGGAGGTCCCTCTTGCAGCCCCTCTTCCACCATGATGAGCAGAGACTGATGTAAACCATGTACAGCTGTGCGCTCCTTTTCCTGGTGTGCTTTGGCCTGTGTCATGGCACAGTTTGTTGGTTCAGGCACTAGAAGCATGATGGGGTTTTCTTCTTTCGAACTGGGAATAAAGCAAACATGCTATTCCCAGGTGAGCGTACCTATCACAGCACACCATTAGCTCTACAGTTGACAAAATGTTTGCTTTTCCCACAGGAATTTTAGCTTAAAACATACAAAAAAAAATATATATATATATTCCATGTTTGAGAAAGATTTAACTTCTCTCTCAATAAATGGCACAGGACCTGCAAATTGTTTTTTTCTCTTCTCCCCTGCCAATCACAATGCCAAGGCTGATCTTTCTGCACAGCTGCTACTTCACCCTGCAGGAAGAAAATTCCTCCTTGTCCCTCCTTACCAAAATACTTTAATCCAGGTAAGTAAAAAATTCTGGAAGCCCAATACAGATTTTTCTTGGACAATTCCAGCACAGAAGACTCATGAGAAAAGTTACAGACAAGTGGGAGGAAGACTCCAGTGACTTCACTACCACAACGCTAACTTGAGTTGCTGGCCTTGGGCTGCTTTAGGCAGCTGTCCCCACCCACTTCTCAAAGTGCAATGCATTCCTAACCAGTAACCAACAAGTCTCCAGCACGAGACATAGAAATCTAGACAAAAAAGTAATAACCTCCCTGCTCCCCCTCCATCTATAGTACCTGCTTTTTTGCCCAGCCTTCCCTCTGTAACTGGCAAGCAGTCATACCTATAAACAGGACAGCTGAATCAAGTACTGTTACTCAGGCCTCCTCTTCACAGGGCTCTGATATATGGCCAGGCACTGTTCTAATGACAGCACACCAGATCCATGCTGGCTATGTATAGTGCAAGTCTGCCAGACACATGAATAATTCAACTACGGAACTGCTTGTGCCATCTCCATAGTAATAAATGCAGCGTTAATGCAGCATATTATATATAAGCATTCCAAATCTCTTTAGAAGATTAGATTTTATGGGGGTATTAGAGGAACATTGATTAATAAACATGCTAGAAAAACAGCACGAGGGATGGAGGTATTACCTTCATACACATCACTTGGAAACTCCCACGCACATACTGCCAAAACCTTGATACCTTGAAGGGAAAAGCAGCAACCAATTTCTCCTGACTGTCCAGACACCCAAAAATGAGATTAAATAACACAGACCACACATAATCAATCCTTCAGTGGCTGTCACAGAGGTTTTTCCTTCTCTGCTTTCAGGCACATCACACTCTAGTTCCCAAAGGACTGTTGACAACACTGTCACTTCTGCTGATTTCTGAAAGCACAAACCTCCACTATCCTCAGTAGCAAATATACATTAGAAAAGCAAAGTGCTGAATGACTTATCCCTACCTCCAGAGGTAAGAAATCACCATTATTTTCCACTCAATTTGTTTGACTCAAGTTTGCCAAATAGTCACCTAATTAAAAACAATTTAGTTAACATTTCAAATAGTTCAGTCAAAGCTGGGACCAATAATACTTCATTAGCAGGGCATGAACATGAATTGTTTTTAAAATAATTCCTTAATGTTTTGACAAGCAAAAGAAAGCAGCTGCACCAATGAAAGTGACCTTGTCTAGCACATTGATGGACAGAATCTTTTACCCTGCCAATGGCTTGCCTCTTTAATCTTCTTCACCTAACAGGAGATAAATGGGATATTACTGAATGCTTTTATGACTTGTGTTTTTATCCTGTAGTTGGTTTTCCCTTGCATGCCCAGTGAAAGGCAACAAAGATGATGAAGGGTCTGGAGTACAAGTATTGTGAGGAGCAGCTGATGGAACTGGGTTTGTTAAGCCTCTCTACTACTACCTGAAAGAAAGCCATATAGAGGTGGGGGACAGCCTCTTCTCCCAAGTAAAAAGTGATAGGATGACAGCAAACAGCCTTAAGTTGCACCAGGGGAGGTTTAGATTTGATCTGCAGAAAAATGGCTTCATTGAAAGAGTTGACAAACACTGGAGCATGCTGCTCAGGGAAGTGGTGGTCAACATCACTGGAAGGATTTAAAGACGGGGCACAATAAACCATTACGGAATATACAGAGCTGTTTCCAACCTGAAGTTATGTCCTACTTTTCAGAAGATGCTACAACAGAGAGGAGATGGATTCAAAGATTTAACATGACCATCTTCCCTAATATGTAGTCAGATGCTGCGACTCAGTACTTTAGCATTAGAGAAAGGCACCGTAAATTCAGCCAACATGGCCAGAATTATTGTTGATCATCAGCATGACAGGTTGCGTCTCTCCTCCACCACCTGGTGCTGGAAAACGCTGCAGATGCGAAAACTCCAAGTAAAAAAAAGCCTTCACCAGCCACTTCAAAAATCACTACACGCTGAACTTCCACATCTGGCTGTCCCCATCTGTTGCTGTAGCCACTTCTGGTCTCTCCCTCCACTGTCCAGATCCCCAGCTGCCTTCACTTCTGAGCACTGCAGCAGCCTGGAACCCCTGCAGGAGGTTGCCTCACTCCCCCTTTTGTGTTAAAAACTGATGCCTGTTCCATCATGTAAATACAGTGAAAAAAATACATATACACATGCACCAGGTACCTAGAACTTCAGCAATGCTCTGCATCAAAAAATTGTCACCAACACAGATACTTATTTGCAGTTGTAACTGTCACTAGTTACTTTACTGATACTTCTCTCACTCCAACAGACTGATCTGCCCATGTTGGCGCTGAAATGCTATCCTTCCTAGGCTGCAGCTACTGAACAGTTAGCTCAGAGTGCATCTCATACACAATCAGTTTAAAGCAAACCAGAATGCATTCAGGCAACAGAGCCTCTAACTTCCTACTAAAACTTAACAAGAACAACTAATCAGATACTGCTTTTCTTAAGTTTTTTTTTATTGTTGTGGTTTTTTTTTTTGTTTTTATTTTTTTTAGCACTGCATCTGCTCAGATTCTCTTTAAGTATAATTAAGAGACCCAGCAACTGGTATCAATTCAGTCTGCTCTGAAGAGTGACTGTACCATGCTGCCTCTTAGCTCCATGTAGTACATGCCCTGCAAACCCGGTTGCCATTTCTACACTAGAAACGCATTAGAAAAAAGGTATGCCACTTGGCTGGAGTCAGGCAAGGAAGACTGCAGCTGAGAAGGAAGAGTTACAGAAAAACAGGAAAACAGGACCTGATGGACTTAAAAGCACAGAAGGGAACCTCAGAGGAATTTAGCCTTGGAGAAATTTAACCCAGAGAGGAAGCGTGTCTGAATGACTGATTACTGTTCAGGTCCTTAGATTATTTGGAAGATGTCAAGCCCATGAAAAAGGAGCTCTTTATGAAGGATGAAAGGGCACTGTCACTTCCTAGTTACTCTTCCACTTGGCATAACAAATAAGAGTACCAAGAAGTACGAGCAAAGAAAACAGTTCTCTCTGTACCAAGCTCAGTTATTACCCACAGCGCTAGGAGATGGCATTCCTCCTCCTGCAAGACATGCTTTGGGAGGACTGTATGGACATGGGTGATGTCACACGTAAGGAGAGTACACCAGTTTCCTGCTGTACTATTTTGAGATCCAGATCGACAAGAAAAAAACACCTAGACAAACAACTGTTAACAGCTTCAGTCCCTTGGTGTTCCACTCAGTATTGACCTGGACCAGCTCTACTCAACCTGCAAGCACATGACTGGCAATACCCACTGCTGCATTAGTATACCTTTGTTACTGACAGGCAGTAAGAGAACTAAAACACTTTTGTTTGACTTGAAAACATTCTATTTAATTTATACAAATAACTACTAAATAGAAAAAGTAGGTTAAAACAAAATAGTTATTTTTCTGGCAGAGTTTAAATGCATATTATATAGCTTAGAAGAAATAAAATGCATTTTCCCCACAGCATTCATGACCTAAAATTCTAGTTAATTCCTCCATAGCTTTCCTTTTCTAGATCAGTAAGATACTAGACACAACGTCATGTGAGTAATGGCTATATATATGTTCCGTATTTGAACTGAAAATATGTTACAGACCACACACCTACAAATGTGAAGCACTTAAAATGTGACTATCAAGTTGTAATATGATAATACAGAAAACAATTTATGTTTCAGGTTATACTGTGTTACAAAAACATCTGTGTAAGAAATCATGAAAGAGGCCACATAAAAATAAGCTTTAACTTTATGCACTCATTTTACAGTTTAAAAAACTGGCAAGTGCACTAGTAATAAATAATTTGCAAGTTTTGTATAAACGAGAAGTTCCTAATGTTCAGCATTATTGTAAACATCAGTACACATGTAAAATGCAGCTAAAATCTGACAGTTACATTTTCAGTTTACCAAATTCATTTCCTATTATTCAGGCATCGATCAATGTAGTGTACAGCCAATCATATTTTTGGCAAGTCATGTCATTAAAATTAACAGTGACAGTGCAAGTAAGGAATGCAAAGAATTCCTAGTGCAATAAAGAAGAGAAGCACAGGCAATATTGCTGATTAAAATTTACCACTTCCACATGTTTGCCCTGGGAGTGATTAGGAGAATTAAAAATAATAATAATAATAAAAAAAAAAAAAAAAAAGAGCTGTTCAAAGCCATTATTTAATGCCCTGATCTTGTCTTAGGATTTCTCTGTCTTCCTTCAGGCCACTACCTTTTGCAACAGTACATCCAGCGTGAGTCCTTATAGCTTGACCATTTGTGAAATGCCCATTGCAGTCACTGAGCAAAGTCCATATGGTTCCGATGTCTCCCACACAGATGGCTTGGTAAGAACTTCTGCCTCTATAAGTAGCCACATGGGGACCAATCGTATAAACTGTCTGTCCAGACTACTTCTGAACCAGACAAACGCCTTCCTATCAGGAGAGCACCACGAGAAGAAGGTCAACAGTCAGCTTTCAGTTTATCTAAGGAATTATCAATTTTGGTCAAAGTCTTTTTGATTCGCAGGGCTGTTAGTCTTGCTGATGGATTTTGATACCAGCATTCTTTCATCAACTTGGCAAGAGATGTTAATGTCTGGGAAGAATAAAAAATACACAACACAAAACACAGATTTAAGTCCACAAGTAACAAGCCAAGAAACCACTAATTCGGTTTTATTGCCTTATTAATACTCCATTTTCAGCATGTATGGACACCTTATAGGTGCTGAAAAACCCCAAGTTTGATAACTTGGTTAAACCCAGAGAATAACTAGACAATGGACTGGAGTAACAAGCTAGCATAGTTTAAAACAATGGAGTTTTGTTTTTTTCCTAATTAAGAAAACACTCCACAGAATCTCTTTTCAATGAAACTGACTCCTCTAAGATTGATGAAGGAAGCTAGACAAGGTACAGAATTCACCATGCCTTGTACAACTTTAAATGGCTGTGAGTCACAGCTGGCTGGTGTAGCCAGCTCTACAACCAAAACCATATAGCTAGGACATCTCCTGCTAGTTGGTCCTAGCCAACCTTGCAGATTCAACCCGACCTTCACAGCTTCAGTAATAAGGAACAAGAATTGGTCGACCATGAGAGTCCAGTACTAATGAAGAAAAACTTCAGCAGTAGCCTTTCAAAAAGGACAACAATCCCTTATCCTGTATGCAGGAATGAGGCCAAAATTCTGTTCTAAACTGCATGTTTATAAAAGCCACAGAAACCTTTACACAGGCTACCTTTTCCTTAAAAAGAAAAAAAATCCCTTTGAGAGAAATCAACATACAAAGAGTAGCTTTAAAATAGTTATTGTTAAATCATGCTTCTACAAGGGTAATCTGTGAATAGCTCAGGCTCCATAGTCACAGATTTGCTTACTACTCCAACTAAATTTGCTCTTCCTGCTCCAACATAAAGGTCCATGTCAGCATGCTCCTGCAATCTATACAGGTAATGCTCCCGACAGCATTGAGATCATTCCGATTTCAAGTGATAACTGAAAACAGCTTTCATGACTTTATTTCAAAAGAAGAAAGGTCAGCTTGTATCTTTGCAAACCACGCACAGGCACATCCACTTACAGGGTCTGAGAACCATCTGTTGGGAATGTTCGGCCTTTGCTGATCTACACAGACAACTTTTCTCATGTCTTCAAAACTGGGATCATTTGGAACCAAGTCATAAAATGGTGGCTTGTAGTCTTCCACAATACCTGGTGAGACACAAACAAGAGGCGTTATTTAATGACTGTCAGTGAAACAGTTTTTCTGTGCAAAGAAAGAATACATGACCTAGCTGTCTAAAAACCAGAAAAATCCTTGAAAAGTTAACCACTCCATCTAACAGCCATTAAACAACAAAATAGCACTGGAATAGGAACAGCTTTTTCTACCTAAAGTATTAATTGTCTCCTATTACAGACCCACAAAGAACTACATCCATTTTATAGATGCTTGACCTGAAATCATGAGGAATAAATTCACTTCCCAAAAGCGCACAGGGGTTTACTGACTACCATAAAACTTGGATTTCTACTAGCAAACACAAAAGAAAATTAAGGTCTGCACTGTGGCTTTTAATAGGCTTACCACACACTTTGCATAGTTTTAGGATTCCTGAAAGTATCCGAGAAGCATGTCAACATCTACAGACCCTCACGCTGGTGCTTCAAATAGTTTTTCTTGTTATAAATAGTAAAATACCTAGAGTAATTGGCACCACATGCCATCACAAAGCCAAACACCTGAGAGCCTGTAGCACCCAGTGTCTGAATGCATGCTCTAGGATTCTGCATTGAAAACCAAGTAGGTACTTGTACTCTCACAACCTGCCAGCCAGTTTACATCAGACTGGCAGGATGAAAAGCCTTTTCCCTACTAACGCATGCGTGCATTGCTGCTGTTTCATCAGCTCTGTATACCAAACATCAACTGTGGGGCTGAACTTTTGGCTTTACACTCCTCCTGCTTCCTCCCAGAACACAGAATAATGTTTATTGTGAGAACTCAAGAGCACAAGAAACTTCCTGCGTATCCACACTGTCCATGCCTCCATTTCAAATACAGTAGTGGCCTTACACAAGTAAAATGCAGAACTTCAGAGCTACATCATATAGCTCTGAAAATACTTCCAGGGTCATTAGGATGTTACAGATGAACTTTATCACTAGAAGAGTCTGGCTCTAAATTACTGTTTTCATGGGGTCTTTCCAACGTATAGGGTACATAACTGGCTGCTACAGATAAGATGAACAGCAATAAGAAAGAAATGAGGTGGGTCTAACCTTTACTCCAATAAAGTCATTCTAGTTCTACCATTCTGTTCTACCACAGCCAAACATCACAGCCCTCAAGGGACCACTGCTGGCTCCACCAGCAGCCTGCCAGCAGCATCAGCAAGCCACTGTGACCTCTAGCCCACACCGCCCCTCTCGCAAAGCCAGCACTGAACTGTGACACGTTTCTTTTGCCCACACCCTGGAAAGCCAGCCACTTGCTACAAGGGATGCCCTAGTCCCTTCAGCACAACTTCTAGTGCGCTACTTTCTGGACAGCTTTAAGATGACTTCTGCCATTTATAATATATTGCATCTCTTGTGGTTGCTGCCTCTTTGCTACTCAAACTAGAACTTGCACATACAACATTCCATGTTTTTTTCACCTTTATTCCTCATTCCTTTAGCGTCAAGTCATCCTATGCATGCATAAATGTAACTGTTGGAGCAAAGCAAGATCTACACAAGCATCTGAGCAACAGACACATCCTTGCACACATAATGATGATCACATACCAGGGGTGGTTTAGAGCAGTAACCATCTTTCAGCTTCTAGTATCACTATTAATATCCCAATACTGAGAATAATAGTGAAGATTCACAAGGAACAGAACTGTAAGTGCCTGGCACTAGACAGTGATGATACAAGGCACTGCATACTAGAAAGGGAGCACACTTTAAAAGCAGCAAACAACCACTCTGTAAGGAACAAGCACTGGTCTATTTAAAGAGAGTAAAATACCGATTTGGGGCCCTGAACTGCATTTCCATGTACAAAGAGAAATGCTGAGTGGCTCCTGCTACAGCACAAAGACAATAGACAAATACTCTTGGTTGTGGTAAAGGAGTTTCCTATTACATTTTCCTCCTTATACTAAGCTACAACAGAAAAAAACTGTGAGTCACTAAGTCACCTTGACCATTAGATAAGTGTAAAGAATAATATTAAAATATTTAAAATTAAAAATTTTAAAATAAACATTTTTAAAAGTTTTAAATATTTTTTATTTTTTAGTATCAGACTTATTCGTCAAATTACAACTTCACAGTCTCCACAAACTAAAGTATTAAATCAGGCTGACTTTCTGGAACAGACTTTGCATCTCCACCCAGTAAATGACATATAAAGAGTGTCCATCAGTATAGAATAGCAGCACATACACTAACAAGTGCCTCTAGCTCACCTAAGGCACACCCTAGCATGCTACCTTGACCTCAGCATGCTCAGACCTGATGCCAAAGTCTTACTACAAATCAAACAGGGTTATCTGAGCAACCACCTGATGCAGTAATGATTTCACAAAGCTAAACACTCAGATTTGAGAGAAAATGTTTCCTCCATTTCAAACCAGTGCAAGGAAGTGTAATTACCTATGGAAACAGCCAGAAATACGGAGTAACTGGAAAGAAGTATTGTGGAATTAGTATCACCATCACATTAAATTTAAGACTCTAGTGGCACAACAAATGTTATTACATCTCTGTATTACTTCTTCCATGACAGCACTGAGCTCAGCCTGAACAAAATTACTGAAGCATTTACCCATCATCTCTGGTAGGTCTGCAGTCTGTACTGAGTTTCACACCATGCTGGCAAAGCTGCCAGCATGTAATGTAAGCTTGCTAGTTTAAAAGTAGTACAGATAAATGGTCTGTGAACTGTAGTTACTACAGCTATACATATAGAAACTTTAACACAGGAATATTTAAGATTACAGCTACTGTTTCATAGAATTTTAATTTCAAGAGGTAACTAGGTAAGACTGTATTTTTAGATATGCTGCATAGAGAATACATGTGCACACTTAAGTACAAATGTGTATTTATAAATAAAGGGAACAAGACATCTAATATTCCACAAAGGATTACCAGCCTCCAAAACAGTGTGGCTTGACAGATTACAGATGAACTACTCAAAATTAAAGACCAACAATGAAAACAAACTTATCAAAAGCTTACATGTGAAGTCTTGTCACCATGTAGCCCAACTACAATGTTCAAACAGACAACACTCTACACAGTGGCTATGTGCAAGCACCTGTCTCTGGTAAGCACTGCTGGTCCCAACACATGGAAAAAGTTTATACAGATTTTATGATCTAAAATGTTCAATGTAACTACTTGGTATGAATTATGTTGCATCATGATTTAGAACATCACAGAGGACAGGTCTTTCTCCTCTCATACCAACTTCAACAGAGCCAGCAAGGCATCAGGAATTACCATACTTCAGAGGTCCAGCATTTTACTGTGCATCCCATACGTTTTAGCAGCTGATGCTTTGCTGCAAATTACCATTTGCTCAACTCCTTCTAAAGACAAGTAAAGAAGTCCCAAATACTTACCATTGCTAACCATGCGTCTAGCTACCTCCCAAAGGACTAGCCCAAAAGCCCAGATATCAACCCTTTTATATGAGTCAAAGCAGTCTGCCTGGATAGTTTCATCCAAGACTTCTGGAGCCATGTAGCGTTTGGTACCCACACGGGGATTGTTCCCCACATCCAACTGATTCGTGCTTTGGGAGTGCATAACTGCAAGGCCTGAAGGAAAGGAAAATAAAAATCCACTGTTAAACTTGCCTTTAAAACTATAGCAGAATACATTTAAAATTACATGTGAGCTGTGATACCCATCAGACAGTTTCTTAAAATGAAAGCTGAGAAACAAACTGATCAAAGACCAAGTGAGTCAGCTCCAAGCTAGCTATCTAAAACAGCCACTGTGTCCACAGACTTAGACCAATTATCTCCCCAAGGATTACCATTAAGCATTTTATTGCACTGTTGCAAAATGTTATCATTAAGTGTTCAGCAGCCACTGGATGTCACCAGCGCTCTAGGCACGTATACACAGAAGGCCAAGCATCTGTTACTTAGGAGAAAACAATTTGACACTGCATTCAAATTTATTTATAGAAATTTTGGGTAGGTGGATATATCTGAACAGTGGGGAAAAGAAGAAAAACACCACATGATGGATATACACAAGTTAAAAAAAAATAAAGCTGGAAAATAAAAAAACACCGTATTTGCAGTAGCTTGAAAAATAAACATCCTCAAGCTGATCTAAAAATGAGTCAGTCAAAACCACTCTACCTGGTTTCTACTAATTACTAAACATTTAAGCAAAGAACATTATGTGAGGGACTAAATTACTGTAAATTTGGAAACACACAGAGTACTCATTTTGCCATGGTAAACAGAGAGCACTGCAAATTGAACAGCAGCAGGTGCATGACATAACTAAGCAATAGAACGGACAACTTAAGTGCTCCCTAATTTCCTCAGGAAATCTTGTAAGAAGAACATATACCATTTACATTTAATACGAGTTTATTTTAGATGAGACTTAAAAACCTTATTAACTCTGTCCCGCAAAAATTAACCTACCACCAGGTCATTAATCACTTCTTTTTTTCCTGAAGAACAGTCAGTACTTCAACATAACAAAAACTTGGAAAACTTTGCTACAATTTAAATGAACTTCAAGTAATTTCAAACTAAGAAAACGCTTACGGCACTTCTATAACGATACCATCTACTAACCCCATGACCACCAAGAAGATAACTTGCAAAATTTGCTCTCCAGCTAAAAATATGTTTTGTCATATATATACTCACATACAGAACATTCACACACATTTGTACATACGTTTCTATTTATATTAGATTATATCATATGCATGCATTGTAGTATTTTTCTGGCGGGGGAAAGAAAAAACAAAGCAAAACAAAACAGCCAAGCAAAAAAAGCTGGTACACTGGAAACAAAGGTTAAAAAACAAATTTCTTGGCAAACTCTGAAGCTGTCAAGACTTTGGAGAGCACTTTGATAAAAATCGTAATAGCCCATCCAAATTGGGCAAACTAGATTCAATAGATAGACAGGTCAAAGGTCTACAGCTTAGGGATGAGAGTCAGCATCCTGTACACTACAAACTGAGAAAGTGTTGCAATAAGGTCAGGGGACAACCATGTTGTAATCAGGGTCTCATCACGGGGCATCTAGGCTTTTTACAAAAGTCAGGAAACAGATATTGCACTGCTTCAGCTGCTTTTCACCTCAGGAGATCTCAATGCATATTTAACTTAAGACTGCATAAGCGCTTGTTAGAGAAACTCTAAGACTCTACTTCTTCAAAAAAAAAAAAAAGAAAAAAGAAAAAAAGAGAAAAAGGCCTGACAGGCCTGACAAACTGATGAAACACACTGGTTTTCAAGCCAAAAAAAAATCCTCCTTAGTATACTGGAGTATCTGCTAAAAGCAAGAAAACAAAAATTTAGCTAAATAATTAAATTCAACACTTTGTTATCATTCTTTGTATCTTCCTCACCAATAGCAGGCATTCACTACTCTAAATGGAGGGGCAATGTGATGGAAGAAGTTAAGAGATCAGGGAACTGGAGCACCTCCTATATGAAGATAGGATGAGAAAGTTGGGTCTGTTCAGCTCTGAGAAGAGAATGCTGCGTGGTGACTTCATAGCAGCCTTCCAATACCTGAAGGGGGCCTATAGGGATGCTGGGGAAGGACTCTTTGTTAGGGACTGTACTGAGAGGACAAGGGGTAATGGGTTCAAACTTAAGCAGGGGAAATTTAGATTGGATATAAGGAAAAAATTCTTTACTGTAAGGGTGGTGAGGCACTGGAATGGGTTGCCCAGGGAAGTTGCAAATGCTCCATCGCTCATGGTGTTCAAGGCCGGGCTGGAAAGAGCCTTGGGTGGCATGATTTAGTGTGAGGTGTCCCTGCCCATAGCAGGGGGGTTGGAACTAGATGATCTTAAGGTCCTTTCCAACCCTAACTATGCTATGATTCTAAGAAGAGGGCTAGGGTTTTTCTTCTTTTTGTACAAACATTATTCTGCGGTTCTATAAAGTTGCCCAACTAGACCTATTATCAATGCATGCAAATTGCTTGAGGAGAGGAGCACTTCTCCACAGTGCTGACAGATTGAGGCAAGATTAACATCCATCCTTGGACCTTATCACACAGTTTCTGCTTAGCTAGAACATATTTGAAACAGCCAATTTTGTAACTGCGACTCCAGATACCTGGGTTGCTGTTCAAGATACTGGTTTCTAGGATGCCTGGTGAATAATGAGCAGCCAATTCACAAAGCTCTCACACTTGCTGCCAGTCATTAGGACTAGGGCTGCATGGCAACAAACACCCAGGATTGACAGCAAAACAGACAAGACCACATCAAAGCAATTGTTTTTCCTCTCTGCTTTGAGAACTGATATCTATTCCTAATGGGTACACTGCAAGTCCAAAACCTGGTGTGACCCACAGAACCCAAACCCAGCTCATGTCTGGGCAGTTAGCGAATCTTTCCATCTGCTTATACTTAACCAGTCTCTAAGTGTCATTTTTCTTGTATCGTGTGTGTGTTGAAACCGAGAAGGAGATAAGTTAAACAAACAAACAAACAAACAAAAAAATCCCAAAACCATTCCCTCTTCACCCCCCCCCCCCAAAAAAAAAAAAAAAACACCACACAAAAACAAAACAAAGCCACCCCAACAAAGCTATACAGGAAAGAAAAGACAGCATAAATATACACCAGAAGGCAACAAAATCTTTGATAACTCTCCTTTACAGATTAGGAACATGTCACATACATACCTAAGGTTTTCAAATTAAAAAAGCTATTGCACCACCATAAAAACCTAAGAGATGTTTATTGCTGCTCTCAAAAAATCTCTCAGCTATCTGAAGCTTTTAGATAAGCACTGCAGATTTCAGTTTACAGTGTGATGTCAAACAACACCAGTGTATGCTGCCCCTCCTCAGCATAAGCTACGAATTTATTTAAAAGCCAGTATCCGAAGTTTTATATTTTCATTTTTTACCATTTCCCCTGCAAATTTAGATTGGCCCAGGTGTGTAGTTTTCATGCATTCCCCATGTGGCTCTCATGTTCGTTAGGCAAAAGTGATAAGAACTGTACATCCCCAATACACTTTTTGTCTAGCCAATGATTCCCCAGTACTATTTCTGACTTTCTCTCTGCAACTGCAGACTAGTTCTCAGCATTCTAACACCTTAGACTAAAACTTGGTCATGAAGAACTCAGTTTTGGGCTTGCTGAATTATATGGTGAAAGCCTCAAGCAAGCTGTATGGACCTAGAGAGCTTGGGAAAGTGAGTGCACTGTTCTGAGACTGCAAGTGGAAAGACCTTTATTAATTCAGAAATGAGCTGAAGCCTAGTAACTGCTACATTCTGGGATCTGTGAACGAAATTTAACATCAAAACCCCAAGAAAATACCAGCTCTGCTCCCAAACGCAGAAGTTATTCCAGGGCTCCTCAGCAATGGAGCAGGATTTCCAAGCTGTAAGTGCCATCTAGTGGCTGCCATAAATCTTCAGGGTAATCTCACATCACGGAAAGCTTACATTAAGGTTTACCTTATGACTTCTACAGTTGGAGTTATCCAATACATTTGATTCCTGCAGGAATGCACCGAGTATATTAACATCTAAATGAACTCACCTAAATCTGCTATGCAGCACTGTCCATTTTTCTTAACGAGGATATTTTTGCTCTTCAAGTCACGGTGAGAAAT
Source organism: Forpus xanthops (assembly GCA_032466535.1). Classification (NCBI taxonomy): domain Eukaryota; kingdom Metazoa; phylum Chordata; class Aves; order Psittaciformes; family Psittacidae; genus Forpus; species Forpus xanthops. Next base: position 54,129 of record JASSUY010026238.1, on the reverse strand, counting down.
GGCAGGCTTTCCCTGTGTTCCAAATATCTCTATGTGCAAATGTGCAAGACCACTAGCTATGGACAGTACTATACGCAGGCAGCTGACAGTGTCCAGGGTAGTGAGCTGCAGGTAGTCATACAGAGACCCCATTTCATGGTAGTGGGTAATTAGCCACAACTGGGTACTAGAGTTTCTGGAAGTCATATCAGATGCAATGAAACCTACAGAGAGGAAGAAGAGAGGAGAAACAACAAAATAAAATGTCAGCTCCTTCAAGACTTCCTCAAGAAAACAATCAACACTACTAGGTCCCTCTTGCAATTTAAAACTCTTTATTTAAAGCTTTTCCACAATTGCACTGAAAACAGACTGCAGGTATTACCATGATATAGAAAGAGCCGACATATTCTGGAACTCTAACTCAAGTCTGTTCACAAGAATGTTCTTTTTAAGGACTTGGGGGTAGGGAAGTTTCCAGTTAAACAAAAAGAGCACCACGCTGCAGCACATCTGCCGCTATCCACTCAACAGGAAAGCAACAATACCTCAAACAGGTAAGTCGTAAGAAATGTAAGAAGTTATTTCCATTTTTAAGGATGAGCAACTAGTGCAAGCTGCTGAGAAAAAGGTTAAATGCACATTGTATCCCAATAACCAGACACCTTATGCTGTGCCAGCTTCACATTCAAAGCCAAGGTAAGCCTACTCAGCACTTTCAACAACTGACCTCAACATGTCACAAGCTTGCTGTTCTCACATGGAACATCACACCCTTCTGATCAAATATAGGTTGAAAAAAGCATATCCCACCACAGCAACAATTTGTTCTCCAATGATCTCCAATTGCTTAAAAGGCTGCAGAGAGATTGTTGCAGCCTAATAATTCATCAGACAGATGGTACTGCTTTAAACTGCTGTGGGCTCCAAATGTCCAATCACCTTAACCTTTCACCAGTTCACTTGGGAGCCAAGGGATATAAAAAGCAGCAAATGGCAAAGAAGAGTGTGACAGCACCAGAAGATCAGCATGGCAAAAAAAACCCAAAGAAGAGCAATTATTGTACTTCAAATACTAGACAGTTCAACCAGTGTGCAACTGACTTCCATGGCAAAATAAGGCAGAGCACTTTAAGCACAATAGCTGTAATTCCCAAAGATTTTCTACAAAGGAACATAAAAATTTCTCTATGTAACTCATAAACCTCAAGAACTGCTTTCAAGAAAGTGCTGTCTTAAAACCAAACCCAAAATTCAGGAGTAGCTCCCTTTCTGTTGCACAGTAAGTTCAACCTGAACAGGCTGAGGCTGAACTGACCTCAACAGCTTTGGCTGGGAAGGAACAGAAGTTTTGTTCCCAAGTTAGAGGAGCAAATCATGTTTATTAAAAGCTCACATATGACATTTGTCAAAAAGAACACCCACTACTTTCTCTCCTGATGGCAGATTACTGCAACAATGTGACACCTTTGTAATCTGTGATATTGTTTAATACAGCATCTAAAAAAATTCTATAAAATAGCCGACAAATTTGACAGTTATCAAGAAAGACTAAACACAGACAGAGGAACATGGGAAATGTGTAATGTAATTTCAGCCAAGTTACTTTCTCTCTCGGGAAGTGAAGTTCAATAATTCACATTTCAGGAGGCTACCAAATTATTTTTGTAGTAACAAAGGAACTGCTTCAGGAAACATTAGACAAATGTCTAGGCAGGGTGAGCTATAGAACCAAGAAATATTCTCTGACAGGAAGCAAGAATAAGTAGCCCAAGTAAAACTGATTGAAGACAAGACAGATTGTGGGTGAGGCAATATCAGCACTCAGAAAACATGCTGTTGCTTTTATTTGTAAAGGTGGCACACCACTGAAAGGTCATGTCTTCTAGGAATCAGAAGGGCTGCTTAGACTTCAGCCACGGCTCACAATACAAAAAAGACATTTTGTTATGCTTTTAGAACAGAGCACACAAGGTACAAGGGATGCAGAAGACTCAAAAATCACTGAACTTCATATTACAGGGAAATAAGATATATCATAAAATGGCAACTCCAGTTGAAGTTTAAACATCAAGGGAGCTTAGTTTGACCCTAAGCAGAATAGTTAAACAGAGTAACAGATTGATACTGCAATTTATTCAGGCACAAGGATAAGTATTCTAACATTTAAATCTCACTGTAAAGTCCTCTCCACTTTTTCTCCCTTCGTTTCTTCCAGGTAAGCTGAAGTTAGAAGAATACACAGATCCACTACCTCTTCTACACCTAACAGGTTGTGCAAAACACTTTTGTCATCTGGCGGTCCTGCAGAGCAGCTGCAAGGGTGAATACCTAGCACACAGGTCTGCGGCACCTCCGTCCTTTACAAGATACCTGGCAAAAGTGAAGTACTTTGCAAGCAAACTGTTCAGTTAACTCACCTTTACACCAGGACACATGAATATGGTTGTCCTACTTACCCAAAATATTTTCATGCCGCAGCAATACAGTGTTGTACAATTCAGTTTCCCTGAACCAGGATTTTTCATCCCTAGAAGAGAAGATCTTCACAGCAACATTTTCTCCTTGCCACTGACCCCTCCAAACTTCTCCATAACGGCCCTTACCTGGTGGGGGAAATCACAGTAAAAGTTGTCAACTAACAGTCTTCACAATGTTAGGGCAGGGTTAGCTAACAGAATGGAAATAACAGTTATCACCCCTGTATAGCATTCTACAGTCAGGCTGAGCTCCACTGTCTCTTAATTTTTTTCTATTTGTTTCAACTGCAAGCTCTGAGCATGGACCTCTGTTCCTTTCACTTTGGAACAGTACCCAGGGGGTTTGTACTGGGCGGGTGTAATCATGCAACAACCAGCAACTGAACTGCCTCTGCAGCTTAAGAAGCTTAGGCAGCATACTACAAGGCCAGTGTGAATAAAGATTTAAACAAAATAAAAACAAAAACCAAAACAAATCAAACTAAAAAAAAAAAAAAAAAAAAAAAAAAACAAAAAAAAAACAAAAAAAGATGGATAAAAAAAACCAAACAAAAAAAACAAACAAAAACCAACACACCCACAACAAAACCCAAACAAAAAAAAAACAACAAAAAAAAAGAAACACACAAAAAACACACACCCACCTCTGTTCTGTGGAGATCGGGACACACTGGCTTGCATGCCAGGCTTTTTTACCCAAACAGCTTACAAGAAACGTATGAAATTATCAAGTACCCAACAGCAAAGTAATGTCCTGGACAAGGCACACCAGAAATGTTCTGGTCATTGCCATTTTCATCACAGCCTAAGCACAACAGCCTCAGGCTTCGTGCAACAAGTTGTGCTAGATTGAACAACAGTAAGTACCTGAGTTCTGCCCTTCACTACTCTGCTGTTCAGTGTTCCCCAGAGGCATGTAGTATGAATAAGCAGCAGGTACAATCAAGTGGGGACAGATTCCCAACACTGATGTCTCAATGCCACCACCCAGAAGATACTTTCTGCATAAGTGCATTCATCTAGTCTGCTATACATGCTCAAACACATGGTCTCTGGAATAGTGCTAGCCTGGGTTAACTTAGGAGCAGGCACAATTCCAGGGACTCACACTGATTCACACGCATATACACGCACAAACAGATGTCTATATTGCAGGCAAAATCATCATGTATACCACATTCTACAGTTTTTGATGAAAAGAAACTGCAGAGGATGTACCTTTGGATTTAATGTGTGAACATTTGTGCCTATTCAAAACTCAGAATAAGCCAAAAGCAAAGAAACTAGTGAAGTGCAGACCCTGTCCCTACAGATTCATGCATTCACCTGTTTCAGCTGGGCTAGATTTAGCACCCTGAAGAATTAAAACTTCTAGTACTTACAGGAAGGTGTTAACTTGTTCTGAGTTCAAATCACTGAAGAAGCAGCATAAAATATATTTATAAACAGGCTGGTTTTCCTACTAGGATCAATCATTATCAAGCCTTCCTCACCTCGAGTTCCAGTACAACATCTCATCTCAATGTCACTGCCCCAGTATAACTTTGACCCAAATGCTTCCTAAAATGACTATACTAAAATTTAATATTTATGTTGAAAAAAATCTAATGAATCCTTAAAATTAACACTAAAAGTCCTGCAGAAAACCTTAAAACTGAGAAGAGTATTAGGGCAGAATTACCAGAGATGTTTTCCTTAAGGGGAAAAAGAGCAGCAACAGTATATCCTTGCCTGCAAGGTGCCCGGAAGTAACACTCCAGACCAAGGGAACTGTATGTTCCCGTTCTAATAGCACAAAATCAGTTGTGAGATTTTTGTTTGGGTGTTGTTGTTTTTTTTTTTTTTTTTTTTTTTTTGGGGGGGTTGGTTGGTGGGGGGGGGGTTGGTGGTGTTGGGTATGTGTTTTTTTTGTTTTAAAATTCCATGTCAGCTTGATGCTTCAACTCCGGATCTCTAATCCAGGTGACCCTTTTCTAACTCTAACTAAACACTAGTTAATGAACATGTTTGTTTCACAGTCTGATAGTTTCAAACTTCAATTGAGCCTGCTTTTTCATTCAGCATATGAAGTACCCAAACAAGCCTAGTTTGTATTTCCTACAATCACTTTACTAAACAAAACTTAAATTTCTCAATCATAAAGCACATGTGACATTTGAACCTTTCTTCTGCACAGATCTGAGATGAATTTTTTCACTGTCTAAAACCAAATACGTGCCATCAGCTGAAACTCTGTATATTATATAAGCAACTGAGGAAAAACAGTTGATCAGGATGGAGATAAAGCCATTTATCTAATTTATCTGCGCTGTTGTCAAGACTAGGCAGTAAATGCAAACAGGAATAGCACTCACCTACACACTCTACGAGTGTGATCTGGCGAGCCACTGTTCTTTGCACCAAGAAAGGAAGTCCAGAACCACTTCCAGATGTGCAGGAATGATCCAACAAATCCTGTTCAAAAGGAAAAGCAGACGATTACAACCTATGCGAAACTGTCACGGCGGGGGGGGGGGGGTCGGGGCTCACCCA
>JASSUY010026238.1:36310-46342 GCA_032466535.1 Forpus xanthops | reverse complement strand
GCCTATAGGGATGCTGGGGAGGGACTCTTCATGAGGGACTGTACTGAGAGGACAAGGGGTAACAGGTTCAAACTTAAGCAGAGGAAATTTAGATTGGATGTAAGGAAGAAATTCTTCACTGTAAGGGCGGTGAGGCACTGGAATGGGTTGCCCAGGGAAGTTGTGAATGCTCCATCGATGACAGTGTTCAAGGACGGGTTGGACATAGCCGTGGGTGACATGGTTTAGTAGGAGGTGTCCCTGCCCATGGCAGGGGGGCTGGAATTAGATGATCTTAAGGTCCTTTCCAAACCTATTCTATGATTCTATGTTTAGTGCATGGAAACCAGATTTCAAACTGTAAGCTTATTAAAAAACAAAACAAAACAAACAAAACAAAACAAAAAAAAAAAACAACAAAAACAAAAAACAAAACACCTGAGTTTCTAATTGAATGCTAAGATCCTCTTAGCCTTTTAAAGTACTAATACCCAGCTGCTTTTATGGCTGGGACTTCCACACTACTTTCAAAGCATTAACTACCATCTTACTGGAAGGTTTTTTTTTGTTTTACTAAGGAAAATGGGATTTTAAAATAAAAGCATAAGCATAATCAACTTCTAGTATTTGCAGCAAGCTGCACAACTGGGCTTTAATCAGATGAAATCTTTCTTCTAACAATTTTTAATAAGTGCTCAAGAAAACGATAATTTAAGGATGCCAGAAGACTGCTATTTTGCTTTTTAATACAAACTGAAAGCTGACTTTCCTTCCTGTTTGTATGAGAGGCAAAAAAAAAACCCACACCATAACCTTATCTGCAATGACTGTAAAAACAATATTTAAAGAGGCCATAGCCCTTTCCATTCCCCATTAGGAAGCCTGGTGATTTAAGCATTTGCTACATGATGGAGACTAATCCTAAATGTAAACTAATCTAATGTGTAACAAACCCAGCAATTTAAACCACACAATGGAAAAGAAAAACCTGGAATTTAAAGACTACTTACTGTTTAGATTGACTTTTAGAAACAAGAAATTATCTTTATTTTTTTTCTTCTCCCATCAGCAGCACTCAAGAGGTACACCACAGGCACACTGACCATAAAGCTAAGAACATCTGACAGCTGAACACAAACCAGCAGACCAAGCCTTTACAGTTAGCAACTTCTCCACTTTCATTTTAAAAGAATTCTGATTTATTCTTCTCAGGTTTTATCACCATTTCCAAGTAACATTAAATTACTGGATGTGCAAAATGTTCACAAATGGAATGGAAATGGTCTTGCACTGATAAGAGATAAGAGCTGGAAACCAGTGCTTAAAGACAGATAAACAGTGCATACAAGTCTAATTTATGGTGAACACATCAACACTGGCTGGTTTTAAACAGTAACACAGAATCAGGCCTTCTGGGTTAATTAAAGAAACTGAAAGGCTTTGAAAAAAAGATTACCAAAAGATTATATAGTTTTTGTAGGCCCAAACTGAAGCAATCTAGCAGGGCAGCACTAGACAGCTGCTGCAGTTTGTACCACAGCTGATCCTGCAGTCCCACGAAGCATCTGGACACATTAAGCTCAGAAGAAGGCAATTTTCTTCGCAGTACCTTACTAAGGAAGCTATCATTTAGAAGCCAAAACTCTTACCAGAATGGCTACCCTGAAGTCCCTCTAGATCAGTACCTTGTCTCTGACTATACCCAAACCCCATGCCCTTTATTAGCATATTACTAGTGGAGCAAACTGGAGTACCAGACACAGAAATATTAGATAAATGAAATCATATAAGGGCACTAGGGTATTACACTATTGGGATACTAAAGGTGGAGTCTATTACAAGCAAGTATGAGAAAACTTTAACATACAGGATACTTTCGTCCGATTCTCTCCCAGTCTCCAAGCACACTGAGCTCAGGAACTTCCTTAGCTGGATTTTTTTGTGTTCAGCATAATTTCATCTTGTTGCTCTTTGAATGTATACAAACCTACAGCACCTAGAAAAATCACCAGGCAAGGAGTTCCACTGGTTGAATTATCCCTGTGTTAAGAACCACCTTCCTTATATCTATCCTTGCTCTTGCATACTAATTTTGATGCCTTCCTGTTACCATATTGCAGAAGGCAAACAAGACGATTCCTATCCATCCTCTCCTATTCCTTGCCACACTGTGCATCTCCATCATCCCCCTGTCATGGGATCATCTCCTTAAGATAACCAAGCCCTTCTTCCTGACTGAAGAACTGGTTTACTCGTTCCCTACACAGGCTGTTTCAAAAACATATTGGGGCATCCAGATCACTGTAAGTCTGATTACTCAGTTTTAACTTACTCATCCTTAAAAAAGGAATCTTCCCTGCCTCAACAGTATCCCTTACCAACTATTTCAAGCCCTGAAGACTTACTTGTCAGGACATACTGCCTTGTGAATGAAAGGCTTTCCCATGTGACCCCTGCAGCACTTATTCAAAGTGCAAGAAAGTTTCCAAGCTGCCTAAAATACTTAATTTTCTGGAGAAGTCCCAGGGATCTTTCTTTCAATAAATTCCCATAGCTGGGCCTGCAAAAGCAGTTGTCAACTTTCAGGTAATGAGGTGCAACCATCTTCTGGAATGTTTTATGGACACAGTCAAAATTTCTTCCCTAGTTGATTGTAACCGATGCTTTCTTCTAAGGAAGATACTGAAGGTAATTCTACACATAAAGAAATATCTGTTTCAGTTTCTTTCTCCTACAGAAGAAAATACAGTCCAAAACACAGAAAGAAAATACCCAGATGATGTATTTAGTAACATAGAAAAATATTTGGGGTTTGGACCACTTTTCGTTAGCCATTTCGACATTGCTTCTACAGTTTGACTAATTTATACCAATTCTGCAGGTCAAAGGAGCCCTATTTGTGAAAGCTATCTTTGGTTAAATTTCATTTAAACTATACCTTCACGAGCATAGGGATGTCACCACAGAAGTCCTGGCATCCCTGGCAGGAAAAGGTCCTATTATTGACATAGCCATATCTGGAGGGTACTAGAGGGGAGGTGAGAAGTGAAGAAAGCTCACACGAATTTTCACCATGCACACAGGTTACTTACTGCCAATGTGCTGTCTCCAACATTTGATGCAATGAGTCCCTCAATTGTGCCATATTCTGCATCCCTAGAATTGAGCCTCTCCATATGGTTTTTCTGTATTCTCCGGAAGACCAGTACAGCTACTGCCGAAAAAACTATCAACACTATCACAGGAGCCAGTACAACGATGATTAGTGTTTCCATGCTGTAACCCGCAGCTTCACCTTGAAAGGTTTGCCCTTGGAAAAGTGAGAGAAGGGGAAAAGTGCAGAGCAGTCAGAACAACCCAGATGCCTCAGAACACTCACAGGCAGTGACAACCCTGACTGCACACTTTAACTGCTGCCATTCATCCAGCCGTACAGGCCATGCAACATGTGGACATCAGACGTGTGCCAGTGGATCCCAGGGTGCGGAACAAAGTTGAAAGGGCCTTGCTGCATTGATTAAAACCTTACTTTGGCTAGCACTGAAACCATCTCACTCACATCACACAAACCTTTTTTTCTTTCTCAAAAAATTTCACTATTAATAAGCCTCTCACCTTTAGAAGAAGGCAACTGCGCAGTGATATTCATGTTACACAGGTACCCTTGGCAGCATTCCACAGCTTGGTCAGGAGACGGTGGTGTTTTGCACGTCATTTTCCCTTGTTCATAGACTTGGAAGCAGCCTTTCTGGTAAACCTTAGCACCATCATTAATGCTCAGGGAAGCAAAACATTGCTGGCCCTGGCATCGATCTCCATTCCCACAGGACATGCCTTCACACACACATTCATAGGGTTCATCTGTAAAAGGGAAGAGTTGAGGAAAAAACACTATTGTATTCTTAATCACTTCAGTTATATATAGATAACGAAATTATTAGACAAAAAAAAACCTCTCTGTTCAAGGGAAGAATACTACTTGCAACTGAGTGCTTAAGAACCACGAAGTAGGAACTAACGATACTTATTTAGCCACTGCAGCAGGGCAAAGATACGAGCTTGCACCAAGGAAATACCAGTGCTATCTGCCTACTCCAAGCACTCAAATTCTAGAGTGTAGTGACATTTTACATGACCTTTCTCACATATGCTACTGCAGGTATGCAACATGAGAGGGTTATCTACACAGGGACACTCAGCAGAGGAAAAATCCCCTAATAAACAGCATAAATTTAAAATAGATATACTAAACCACATTAACTATTTTCACATAAAAACATTCAGAACCATTCTGGCAATTACTTTAATCAAATTAAGGTCATTTAAATTTGCAGTGGGCATACCTACACCGGATTTAGTGGGTTCAACTACCTTGCTTGAGAAATAAATCTGGACCTATTTTCCCATGAAGACAAGCCTTTGGGGAGTATCTTGCAAGTCTGAGTAACCATAGAGATAAAAAGGCAAGCTGCAGCACACACTAGCAGCAGGTACACCATCTCCCTTCCAATGCCAGATGCTTCAGCTAAATAAAAGGATAAACTTTTAACATAACATATGCGGTAGGATACTAAACTTGTGAATATCCTCACCAAAATGCCTGGAGATGGCTAGCTGGGAGAAACCTGCTTTCCCTGTGCAGAACTGCACACTGCCACTTTCAGGAACAGCACCTGCCTTTAAACATGCAGCACTGGATCACTCCAGTTTCCTGCAGGAGAGAACACCACCCTCAAAAAGCTAAAGGAGAATGCAGGGAGCTCTTCAGTTTCCTGGAAAATGCAGGTTGCCTGCAGTGGTAAACAGCCATGTGCACTCACAGAGAAGGCTGAGGCCATGAAAAATCCTGTCACATGCATCTGTGTAATCACACACACTTATGGCAAGTTATATTTACATTTTTCTTTTCAGTTCTAACAAACAAGAAAAACTTCCAGCCACACAAACAGTGGATGCTCTTAAAACAGGAACTAAGCATACCACATGTTGGACTTTTTCAACCCTATCATTAGTTTGTCCACTGGAAGTGTAAGTCAGGTTGTTTCCTGCTTTGTTTTCTTCCCCTTCTTCCACAGTGAAGAAATACACAAATATAAATTTTCATTTTTTAACTAACAAAAACAAAATTGGGGAAAGGATCCTGAAATCAAACAATGTGACACATTGATTTCAAGTACTGGAATGCACTGCACCAATAACTTCACCAATTTTGTGGAACGTAAAGAAAAAAATATGCTGAATGTTTCTATAATCATAATATGTTCCTTCTCCTCCCACAACAGCAGCAATAAAACACAACCAGTATTGTAACACACAAGCCCTTAATGTTGGTCCACCTGGCTGCAACTGCCACTGGCATTCAAAGCCAAGACCCTATTTCCCTGCAAGTCATGGTCATGACTGCCTGAGAGCACAAAGATCTGTGCCTCCAGCAAGGACAACCTCCCCCAGACAGACCTTTAGCAACAAGGATTTTGGTACCTCCAAGCGAGTGGGACATTTCTGTTGTCACTGACAAGACACCAGCCTGTGGGACAGACCTAAGGAAATTCACATGCTGCAGTAACACAATTTCAGCTCTTAACTGACTGCAGAAAGAGCTGCTGTATGGAGGACAACCGAGCTACTACTGGAAACCCATACCAAGTCCACAAGGACAATTCATCTATTTTGCACCCTAATCCAGCCTAAATCTTCCCTCTTGACCCAAAGACCCTTTAAGATTGAGCAAACCCCACACAAGCCAGAGGAACAGTTTCTAACAGAAACACCTCCCTCATGTGCCACCTCTTGGAGGAGCTCAGCAATCTCCAGACCAGGAGGCAACTGTGCAGCCACAAGGCAGTTGATCAGTCCACACACAGCAAACCCAATACCCCTTACAAGCAATGAACTAAGGCACTGCGACTCCAAACACATTACCTGTGTTTTGGAAAGCCTGTCCTAGTCTGAAGTCAGGACAAGTGAACTAACATGACAAACTGGCTCTGGATCTATTTAATAGAGCAAGAAGACACAGCAACACCAACTATATACATGTGAACTGCTGCAGATCCCAATGTTTCAAAGGGGCAATACAGATCAATTAGCTGCAGAAATGAAAGATTTCTGGTAAAGAACCGGACTGGAAACAGAGACACTCCCATAGATGACTGTTACTACTTCTTATGCCCAAACCGCTCCTTTCTTTACTTAGTTGTTTTTCCAACTCAACAGTGTATTACCATGAACTGGCCAGCCCTTCCCTTATTAATACTTCTGCAGTGTCACACTCGGCTTATTCAGCAAGGCTTAATGAACAGCAAGGTTTATCCAGGCTGCAGAACCAGCCAAAGCCCTGACCATGTCCTCCCGCTCCTGTCTCTGTGGGCCATCAGTTGATTGAGACAGAGCAGCAGATCAGACACCTGAGAGCAGACAGACGGGGCAATGCTTCAGTGAACACATACAAGCTGAACACTGTACTGCATCAACAAAGCACTCTCCCATGCACAAAGCCAGCTGTGAAGGGCTGGATATTTGAGCCATATTTCCCCAAAGTGAAGCCAGCTGCACTCGCAGAGCAGAGCTTTGTTGGCATAAGGCAAATCCACAGCAGAGGCAGAGCTGGACTGTGTGATGGTACTTCTCCATGGCTCTCATGAGCAAGCAAACCCACAGGACAGACAAGACCAGCAAATGCCCCTGGCCAGTTACAATCACGAGGTTATGGCTGAAACACATCAACGTGACCCAATGCACAGGCTCAGAGGTAAGTACCTGCTCAGTAACAGTTCCAGGCATGGAAGGCTGTAAGGGCAGCTACATACACAGCAGCCAAACAACACAAACAGGCAAGAAGCCAAGTGTAAGCACACTTCTATTACCTGAACATGTTTGCTGCATATTTTTGTTTCATAATACAGAAACTCATTGCTGCACTTGTGTCACATATATATTGTCCACAAGCACACACACAAAAAAAATCTGACTTGCCACACAAAGATAGAGATTTGCATTAACTTTCATAATAATAAATAAACCAGTTAATGACAAGTGTCAAAATTGAGTGTCCTTTTTTTTCTTTTTTGCTTATTCACTTTGTGAAAGTCAACAGCTACAGGCACTGACTAATTACCTAGGGATTTCAACAGAACAAGAACAAAGCCACTCCACACAGCCCCAGCCAGAACCCATGGGGCACCAGAATACTGGGTAGTGATGGAAACCTACACGTGCAAAGAAACAGGTAGGTACTTCTCTGTGAAGTTTGTCACCCAAACAGTTACCAATCTGTAAACTTTGTTAACTGTTTGGGAAAATACCAAACTTCTCTCCAAGAAGCAATAATACACTATATATGTTTCTGGTAACACACTTGAATTTTGAACTGATCTCTTCACATTCAGAATAGTGATTAGTTAGGGGACACAAGCTAAGAAGAAATACCATCTGAACACACAAAAAAAAAATCCTTTGAAATAGATTGCCTAGAGAGCATGTGCATTATACACCTTATGTAGATACGCAGAACCTGACTGGACCTGGCCTGGGTAACCTGCTGCAGCTGGCACTGTCTGATCAGCAGGGTTGAACTAAATGATCTCAAGGAGTCCCTTCCAACTTCAACAGTTCTGTGATTTTCCCTTGAACAACTATTACAACAACAACTATTACAGCAACACAGTTTAACAACCTTTGACTTTGAAAAAGGCCTATGTTAACTATGTGACAGTGTGCTAACTCTGTGTGTCAGCAAACACTGCAGTAGATTTTAAAAGCATAAAAATTAAGAATACATGTCATTAGAGTCTCAATTTCATTACCAAAGACACAGTCTTTAATTACACAACAAGTACCTTTTAAAGTAAGGCTTTAACAGTATCATATCTTTGCACCACCACTGCATACCTTCCCTTTCAAAATTTCACATAATCATAGAATAACTCAAGTTGGAAGGGACCCATAAGGATCATCAACTTCCTGTTCTTCACAGTACTAAATTTCACCTCACAGATAAAGATTAGCAAAACCTACTTACAGATACAATATACATTTAGCTCATGCCTGAAAGTGACTGTTCAGAAGGATAACCTACACAGCACCACAAGACCTCTTACTATGTGGCTGAAAAAAAAGCCAGGTGGCCAAGGATGGATGGAGGTAAATGACTCTTAAACAAACCAGTCTTTTGCTCACCAAGACATGACTTTATAATTTATTCTTCTTTACCACAGAGTGAGGCAAAGCAAAAAAGAGCAACACCTGCAGTCACTAACTAGTGGGCAGAGGAGCTCCATCCGGTTGCTCTCCTCCAGCCCAGCCCACAGCTGTGCAGCAGGAAGGCGCCGTGCCTCCCTGGTCACATACTGAACATGCACAGACACTGTAGTCATCAGCTAACCTCGGGCACACACAGCCAATCCCAGTCCTCAGAACCACTGGGAGACAGCTTCCCAACTAGAGCTCTTAGAGCTGTACTATGGCTGTTGTCCCCTTAACAGGCTTGCTGCTAGGCTTGCAGTGGGATCAAAATTTCCAAATGGAAAATCCTCAAATCAAACCAGAAAAATACAGTTCACCAGGAAGCCTTATTTCAGGAGCTGCTTAAATCTCAAGTGGAATGAAAGGGACTTCATGCCCGAAGGCCAAAATATGTCAAAGCAGCAATATTAACTTATCTTTTCAATAACTAGGACTGGGGGAAGAGATGGGATTTGCTAGCGCTTCATATCAGAATGAACTGAAGATGAAGAAAAGCAGTACCTTCACAGTCCATTTAACTGTACATCAGTTCTTTTTTGGTGAATAGCTTCCCTTCATGATTCGTACCCATTTCAGGGAAACAGCAAATAAGAAGCTTGTAGAGATGCCTGCTCAATTCTAAGTTTAATTTTCTCTGTGTGTACAGTAACAAGCATTACACGACAGCCATAATAATTACAGAATCATTTACATTTGAAAATGATTCTTAACATTGAGTCCACCTTGCACTGCCAAATCCACACTAAACCATGTCCCTATGTCATGTTCCTAAACCACATCACATCTACACATCTTTCAAATATCTGTAGGGATGGTAACTCCACCACTTCTCTGGGCAGTCTATAATAATTGATTTTATATAGGATTTATGAATTTAACAAATGCCTTTGAGGTTTCCAGCATTAAGAAACACCTGTTTAGCCTTATTATTGTTTTTCATCTTACAAACCCCCATAAAACCAGAAAAAGCACAAGTGCTATGGTCACTAACCATCATCACTTATAAAGCAGCAAGGTTGGGCACACGTGCCCAGCTCTGCAAAGGGACACCCTACCCAAGCCCAGCTGCTGGGGACAGAGTGAGGCTGCTCTCAAAGCCAGCTTCCCACCAGCCACACAGTTCCAGTAGCTCCCAAACACTTCCTGCTGTGGTGTGACATGAGATCCTTCCCAGCCTGCTCACTCCTCATACCCAAGAGTGAGGCTGCATTTGGCAGGGAAACCAAGCTGCAAGAGGAGAGCATGGTACAGATGCCTTCCTCCAATCACTGGAGAGGGCAGCAGCATCTCCTGCACCATGCTCCTGACATGGCCATCGGGATCAGGAAACTCCATTGTGCAGTTAGCAGTAAGTAACAAACCCCATGCTTAAGCATAGGCATTGCATTATTTAGTAAGTGCTCTGCCTTAGAGCTTAGTTTCTCGGGAAATGAGAAGCCTTTTTCCCCACTATACAGGGCTAATAAAGAAATAACAGAGAAGCAAGCACTGCAGTAAACCTTCAGAATAAAAGGATTTTCTGGACACTCAAGTAGGGAAGTAATATGTTTCAGCACTTGGAATTCTATACATTATTTTTTTTGGTTGGGCTGTGGGTTGTTTATTTTAAAAACAGATCATATTTAATCTCATCTTCTGAAGCCTAGCAGCAACATAGAACTAGTCAAATTTGCTTCTGAATGTTACCCAAAGCTATGCCCAGACATTTTTCACTCATAAAAAAAAACCAACCAAAAAAAAACAAAAAAACAAAACAAAAAAAAAAAAAAAAAAAAAAAAAAAACAAAAAAAAACAAAACCCCAAATAAA